>MU752848.1:38877-55439 GCA_026770625.1 Nicotiana glauca | reverse complement strand
AGTGCAAGTCTGCACTCAAGTCAGCCCCTTGGGCTCAGCACTCCTAAAAAATTTCCACCAGTGTATCTGGTTAACAAGACAAATAACATATGTATGCCGGTAATGTATGAGTGCTAAATGTCATGCCACGTAGTACAAGTAGAACCAATGCATGAATGCAATGCAATGCACATGACAGCTACGGCGCGTAGCCCGATCCATGGGTACCTTGCGCTCACTGGGGTGTGTACAGACTTCGGAAGGGCTCCTACAGCCCAAGCGCTATATCTTGGTCAATTATTGTTACCTGACCGGTCAGCCATTGTTACCTGACCAATTTATATCACACAGTGCCATTGTTACCAGTGTTCCAAGTATATATTACAATGTCATTGTTACCACTGTTTCAAATATATATTACAGTGTCATTGTTACCACTGTCATTGTTACAAGTATATATTACAGTGTCATTGTTACCACTGTTTCAAGTATATATTACAGTGTCATTGTTACCACTGTTTCAAGTGACTTTATAATCAGTCCAGAAAATAATATAGTAAGCCCCTTGGGCATTTACAAAATGGAAGTTTCCATCCCGAAATACATTTAAAATGTCATTAAAGTTTTCAAACTTAGAAAGATGGCTGAGTTTGCAAAACATTATTTAGAACCTTGGACTGAGATGAAAATATGCACAGTATTACCAAGACAGTGATACCAATCCCTGAAGGATTCAAATATTCGGCACGAAGCCCAAAACATGATAATCAATCCAGTTCATGATAATTAATATCTTTATTAGGGTGTCAATTCAATTTCAAGCTATTAGGTAGTGTTTTTATTAAGCGGGATGGACCAAGTCACAATCCCCAATGGTGCTCTACCCCACGCCCGTTATCCGGTGTGCAAGTCACCTCAATGCAGCACTATGATGTGCAAGTCCTGGGTTTACAAACCCTCAGTACATCATTTACAAGTATTACCCACCTCGATCCGGCGAAAACTCTAGCCCGCGACGCCTTTGCTCCTCAAACCGGCTTCCACGCGCTTCGAAACTAGCCAAAATCAATACAAATATATCATAATAGGCTAATGGAACAACACCCAATCGAAAACAATCGAAATATAACGAAAATCTCGAAACTTGCAAAACCCGAGCCCCAGGCCCGCTTCTCGAAAAATTACGAAATTTATATTTTCGGAATCCTCGTCTCACCACGAGTCCATACATATCAAATTTATCAAAATCGGAGTTCAATAGCCTCTTCAAATCATCCATAAAAACCCTTTTAGGTTTCAAGCCCTAACCTCTATTTTTACACTTTGATTCCTCCAATTTCAATGATTAATTCCATGTTTTAACACCATAATGACATAATCTAGGTAGAAGAGTCCTTACCTGAGGATACTCCACGAATTCCTCTTCAAAATCGCCCAAAATCCCTCCTTGTTCGAAGTCCCAAATGTTTTTACACTTCTAAAAATCGAATACACTGATCTCATTTAACCCTTCTGTGATTTTCGCTTCTGCGATCCATTGACCACTTCTGCGGTCCCGCTTTTGCGGTAAAACAACCGCTTTTGCGGTTTCACTTAAACCCCTCAGAATCCGCTTTTGCGGATATCAAACGGCTTCTGCGGTTTCGCCTATGCGGTCCAGTGACCGCTTCTGCGGTCTCACTCACTTTCCCCAGGACCGCTTCTGCGGACACTAATCCGCTTCTGCGGAGACCGCTTCAGCGTAACAAGGTCCGATTCAACGGAAACACCCCAGGCCACCTCAGTCCACTTTTGCGATCAAAGAGCCGCATCTGCGGAACAGCTCCTGCGGTCCTTTTTCCGCAGATGCGGAAATACCAGTAGCTTAAGTACAGGCTTGCAATTTTACCAATTTCCTTCCGTTTAACCATCCGAAACCATCCCGAGGCCCCCGGGACCTCAACCAAAAGTACAGACATGATCTAATACTTCATTCAAAATTGTTCGAATCATCAAAACGCTAACGTTAACATCAAAATCCCCAATTATGATCAAATCAAAGTCCAAATTTCTTAAAAACATCCGAATTGCATATTCGATCAAAAACCCGACCTAAACACCTCCGAATGACCTGAAACTTTGCACGCCTATCCAAAATCACCTAACAGAGCTACTGCAACTCTCGGAATTCCATTCCGACTCCCGGATCAAAATCTCACATATCAACCGGATTCCGCCAAAATTCCAACATCGCCAATTCAAGCCTATTTCTGCACCGGACCTCCAAATTCAATTCCGATCGCTCCCTTAAGTCATAAATCACCTCCCGAAGCTAACCGAACCACCGGAATTTACATCCAAGCCCTCTAACCATATAGTCAACTTTAGGTTGACTTTTCTGAAACAAACTCCTTTCTAAGAGGCTATATGCCTTATTTCCAACCAGAATCAATCCAAATTCACCCGATCGACTCTAATACTGATATAGAACATGAAACAACACAATAAGGAGGAAATGAGACGGTAACTCACGTGACAATGGGTCGGGTCATCACAGTTACTTTCAGCTTTTGTCCGACTTCAAGTGATGCAACTTCTTTGCACTTGTTCCTCCCTCGAACTCTTTCTACCTTTCCAAGATTAGAAGAAGAACCTACAGATGCATAATTTGGTAAAAACGGTAGATTATCTTACTTGTTTCAATTGTTTGGATGTATTGTTTAACAAGATCACTAGATTGAGGAAAAAAACTCTTAATTGGCATATTCTTTTTCTCAGGTACCAAAGATCTAAGCCCTTGTATTCGTCCTTGTCCCTTTCTTATAGCACCTGGCGGGACGAATGCATATCTAGTTGTACTCTTTATATTTGATTCCACATCATTTTCAGCCTTTGATGGTTTCATATTGAACCTACAAAGAGCCAAAAGTAAAAATAGTAAGACAGCATGTGACAATATAGTAATAAAAGAAATCATGCAATTAGTATATGTAACAATGAATATACTAATTCATAAATAGATACTTCAACTCATCAGTTCTTTTTCATTTCTTTTGTGAAGGATTTCCTAAGTCTACAATATCATCATCCATTTGTTTTACAATCTCGTAGGAATCCCAAGGTTGAGTCTTCCTCACTACATGCCAACCTTTGTTGGAGTTATCAATAGCATAAAACACTTGAGATTCTTGCTCCGCTAAAATAAAAGGCTCATTTGTTTTCAAAAATCTCTCTGGATTAGCACTCACGAAGTAATACTCATCTTTTTTAACTCCCTTTATTTTATCATATACATCAAACCAATTACATCGAAATAAAATCAGTCTTCTACCTATGAGAAATTGCAATTCAATTACATCTGTTAAAATTCCATAGTAATCAATGTTCTCACTATTTTTTTCATTCTCACCAACTACAACAACAACACAATTTTGAGTCCTTAAATTTTTATCATAATCTTCTACACGAAATCTATATCCATTAACGATGTAAACATTAAAATGTGTCGTATATTGGGTAGGACCACGTGAAAGTGAGAGCAGATCTTCCATGATCCGACTATCATATTCTTTATGCAATTGTGTAACCTATCAATAATATTAAGTTGAATAATTTAGAATTAGCAATACAACATTAAAATTTCATGTTTAATGTTTATGTATTACTCACCCTAACTTTAAACCATTCAATAAATTGTCGGTTCCATTCTGCATCAGACAAGTGTTGCACAGTATCCACATGAGTTTGTGAAAACTCTCTACAAATTTGAAGTGAAACATAAATTTCATATAAAAAAATTACCCTAAAGGAAATAAGAAAAATAAGACAATATGAAAGAACTCTCCATACTCGAAATAATGTATGACTTCATCGCAATTCTTCAATATATATATATGTGCATGTTCCAATTCATTTTATTCAAGATCACATTGTTCTTTAGCTCCCAAGGTACATCCAAATTGATAAAACATAGATAAACCTCCATTAGATTTTTTCAAACCCCCATCATAATTTCGTTCAGGTCGATTGAATTTTGTGTCAATCGTATGCAAATACCGTGAACATAAGGTCATACATTCATTTGCAATATTGTACTTTGCAATAAAGCCTTCTGGACATGCCCTATTACGAATCAGAGATTTCAAAAAATATAACCATCGTTCCACAGGATACATCCACCGATAATGAATAGGTCCAGCAATCTCAGCTTCACTAGCTAAATGAATAGGCAAGTGCACCATGACATCGAAAAATGAAGGAGGGAAGACCTTTTCTAACTTGCAAAGCATTATGGGTATTTGCGCTTCAATTTGTTTCAAGTCATCAATCCTTAACTCCTTTGGTCCAAGCACATTAAAGAATAAAGATAACTCAATAAGCGGTTCACACACTTTTTTGGATAACATACCACGAAGTGCAAGGGGGAGTATATGTTGCAGAAGAACATGGCAATCGTGACTTTTCAACCCAGATATCTTGTGATCTTTCAGGTTCACACCTTGAGAAATATTAGATGAAAACCCATCAGGAAACCTTTAAATTTTTTAGGAACTGGCATAATTTGCACTTACTTTCAGGAGGCAATGTGTAGCATGCGGTTGGAACTTCAACTTTCTCCCCTCTTTGGATGGGGTGCACTTCTGGCCTAATATTGATGTCTTGCAAGTCTAATCTAGTTTTAATTATATCCTTGGTCTTTCCTTTGACATTCATGATTGTTCCCATAATATTATCACATATATTTTTTTCAATATGCATAACATCCAAATTATGTCGCAACAAGAGAGACTTCCAATATGGAAGTTCAAAAAAAAAATACTTTTCTTGTTCCAATTATCCTTTCGATTCTCATGTGATATCTTCTTCTTTTTCTTTGGATCCTTTGTTAACTGTATCCCTTCAAGATCTTGCACTTGATTAAGTATCTCAATACCAGACTGCATTTTTGGTGGAAGCCTTTTCTCTTTTGTACCATCAAATGAATCCTTGTCATTCCTCCATTTGTGGCTAAGAGGAAGGTAGCGTCGATGACCCATAATGCATTGCTTCTTACTATTAGCCAATCAAATTGAGGAGGATTCTTTATTGCAACATGGGCATGCCAATTTTCCTTTTGTACTCCATCCAGATAAATTTCCATAGGCTGGAAAGTCATTGATGGTCCATAACAAAGAAGCATGCAACTTAAAAATTCTGTTTAGATGATGCATCAAAGGTCTTAATGCCAACTTTCCACAACTCCTTCAATTCTTCTATTAAAGGTTAAAGATATATATCAATTGCATCTTCTGGACTATCTGGACCAGGAATAAGCATTGACAAAATAAAATTTTCTTGTTTCATACACAACCAAGGTGGTAAATTATAAGGAATAAGAACCACATGCCAAATGCTATATGAGGTTTTTGAATTCCAAAATGGATGAAATCCATCACTAGCAAGTCCAAGTCGGACATTATGAGGCTCTGTCGCAAATGAAGGATGAAGTTCATCAAATGACTTCCACGCCATTGAATCAGCTGGGTGCCTCATTATTCCATCATCAACTCTTTCATCCTTATGCCATGTCATTAAAGTAGATGTCTTTGTAGACATAAACAACCTCCGAAGCCTAGGCTTTAATGGAAAATAGCGTAAAGTCTTTGATGCTATCTTCTTACCTTTTTTATTCCTTGTTTCCTCGATATGTCTATCTATTTTCCATCTAGACGCACCACAAACTTTGCAAGTATCAAGTAAGATATCCTCCTTCCAGTATAACATGCAAACAATAGTACAAGCATCAATCTTGTTGTATGAAAGGCCAAGGTTTTGAATTATCATCTTTGCCTCATAATACGATTTTGGAAAATTGGCACCATCAGGTAACAACTCCTCTTTTAACATTTTAAACAATATTGTAAATGACTCATTACTCCAACGACCTATACTTTTGGTGTGAAGCAATTTAATCAAAGAGGAAAGCTTTGAAGCTTTTGAATTTCGGTATAGTGGCTGCTCGAAATCGTTCAATAGCCTGTAAAATCTTTTTGCTTCAATATTTGGTTCCTCTTCAATTAAATCATCACAATCAGTGTGTACGGTTCTTCCATCAATATTAGGATATAGATCTCTCAATAATTCTTGTACTTCATCTTCACTTTCACATTCTTCTAGTTCATCACCGTCTTCATCTTCTGATTCTGACAGTGGTTCACCTAACTTTTTCCCGTGATGATACCAAAAAGTATAATTTTGAATTATTCCATATACTTTCAAATGTGTTTCAACTGTCTTACGAGTTCCTAAAGTTGTATTACAACATTTGACACACGGACAATGTATTTCATATTCTTCTCCTGTTTTTTGAAAAGCATAATCCAAAAACTTTTGCACTCCGATTAAGTAGGCTTTATCGAGCCGATTATCAACAAGTTGCATCCATTGCTTACTAGGTGCCATAACCTTGGAGAGTAAATAAAATTAAAATTAAATAAAGATAAAAGATAAGAAAAATACTACGATGCACGCTACTTGTTATGATCAGATAAACATAACCGATTCAACTCTAAGGTCTCACTTTCTAGTCCACTCGGCTCCTCTATTTTCAGCTCAAAGAAATTTTTATTTGCTAGATGACACAATAACAGAATAACGAAACTCAGGAAAACGTGAATTGCACAAAAATATTCACAATGTAAGTAGTATAAACTTACATTGTGATAGCAAGAATAATCAGTTTATACATAAAACTAGGGCAGCCCCAAACAACAAACTTGAGCAAACTTTCAGTTTTTTAATCACCTTATAGAAGAAATCCCAAACAACAAACTTGAGCAAACTTTCTGTTTTTTAATCAGCTTATAGAAAAAATCCCAAACAACAAACTTGTGCAAACTTTTTATTTTTTAATCAGCTTATAGAAAAAATTCCAAACAAAAAACTTGAGCAAACAACAATAGAAGTTATAGCAGCCCTAATATCCTGAAGATTAATCCCTCGCTGAATACATAAAAATAATCCATTCATGGAATAATTAGCTTTCAAAACGAGACGATTCTCAAAGGAGGCATACCTTGGAATAGTTAGTTTTCAAAACCTAGAATTCAGTTAGAGTATGCCAGATAAAAATGGTTTTCTTCCTTTTAGACTAACCAGCCACATGAACTCTAAGCTTGAACACAATAAATATCGATGAACCATTCTAATCACTCGACGATGAAATTTAACACAAGTAGTCAATCCAAAACCCTGCAGATAAGAACAGATTGAAATAACATATCTAAACACAATAAGCCAAATGCTTTCAGACAATTTCCAATTAAGCTTCAATCTAGCCAATTCATGGAAGAAGAAGAAGAAATAAGAAGAAGAAGAAAAATAGTATTCCAGAAGAAATGGAAATAACGAACAACAATTCTATTATATCTAAAACTAAAGTTCATAAGGCATTAGCCTATCATATTTTCGAATCGATGATGATCAACGAGAACAAGAAGAGAAGAAAGAACGTGAAATTGAGGTTTTTGGGTTCAGTACAACATGCTATTATTCTAGTTACATCATTCAATGACCAAAATTCACCTATTACTACGCCGCCTGAAAAATACAAGTGTAACACTTGCGAAAAAAGCTTTGCAACTCATCACACACTAGGAGGGCATAGATCTAGCCACAACAAGTTCAGAATGGTATATCAAAATTCCAATATCCTGAAAGAGGAGGCATACATTGGATTCTCAAAGGAGGAGATGGAAACTAGGGCAGATGATCAGATCAGTTGATCGATTTTGCTCGCACACGACCAGACGAGCGAGACCGGCTCTAACGCTATCTTGACGGGAGATTAGGGCAGAGAATTCTAGCGGGACTCTATTTTTTTTTGAGAATAGTGGGACTTTGTTTTGGTTTAATTATGTTAAAACCTTTTACTTTTTAGTTTTGGCGCCTAATTTTTAGAAAAAAATAATTTTTAATATTTTGGTATAAGATTTTGCGGGACTCTCTCACACTTTTGCCTCTCAATTATAATTTGGGACCAGCTACTATTTTTTACCTTCGCAAAAAAATAAAGCATTAAGGACCGCAATATAATCTCATCCCAATACATATATTATTATCGACAAGATTATTTACTCGTCCCTAAAAGTTGGTCGTAAATATGGCTTTTTCTTGTAGTGTATGCCAACTTCTTTAAAGTTTGTTGCTCCATCGAAAAACATTCTCCAGCCATTATCAGATTCTGCAATGTCTTCTCCTATGAAAGAGACCTCCTCGTCGGGAAAATGCATTTTTAGAGGCTTGTATTCTCCGCCCACAGGATCTTCAGCAAGATGAGATTTCAGTACTTGTCCTTTGATTGCTTTCTGCGTCACATAGACAACATATAATTCACTCAGCAGGATTTGCCCTTTGGCCAGCTTGCCCATAGGCATGGGCTTCTGAAAGATGTACTTCAGCAGATCCATCCTTGATATGAGATAAGTGGTATAGGCACTGAAGTAATGCCTAAACTTCTGAGCTACCCAAATCAGAGCACAACATGTGCGATCTAGCAGGGAATACCGGGCCTTGTACAGGGTGAACTTCTTGCTGAGATAGTAAATGGCTTGCTCTTTTCTTCGTATTTCATCGTATTGTCCCAAAACACAACCGAATGCCTCATCCAGTACTACAAAGTAGAGCAATAGAGGTCTACTCGGTTCAGATGGGACCAGAACCGGCGACGCTGACAGGTATTCCTTGATTCTGTTGAAGGATTTCTGACAATCATCTGTCCATTTAGTGGCGGCATCCTTCTTCAACATCTTAAAGATTGATTCACAAATGACAGTGGATTGAGCTATGAACCGGCTGATGTAGTTAAGTCTCCCCAAGAAACTCATGACCTCTTTCTTGTTCTTTGGCGGTGGCAATTCTTGAATGGACTTAACCTTTGATGGATTATGCTCTATCCCTCGTTGACTTACGATGAAACCAAGAACTTTTCCAGCGGGAACCACGAATGCACATCTGGCGGGAGTCAATTTCAAGTTGTACCTTCTCAGTCTATTGAAGAACTTCCTCAGGTCTTCAAAGTGGTCAGTGGCTTTCTTTGATTTGATGATGACATCATCTACATACACCTCGATCTTTTTGTGTATCATGTTATGGAAAATAGTAGTCATGGACCTAATGCAGGTGGCCCCGACATTCTTTAATCCAAACGGCATCATCTTGTAACAATACATCCCCCATGGCCTAATGAAAGCTATTTTATCCACATCTTTTTCGTCCATCCATATCTCATGGTACCCAGTAAAATAATCAACGAATGACTGCAGCTCGTGCTGGGCGCAATTTTCAATCAGGATGTGTATGTTCGATAAGGAGAAGTCATCTTTCGAACTGGCCCGGTTGAGGTCCCGGTAGTCGATACGGACTCTAACCTTCTCGTCTTTCTTTGGCACTAGCACAATGTTGGCCAACTATGTTGGATACTCCACTACTCTGAGGACCTTGACTTTGACTTGTTTGGTAACTTCTTCCTTGATTTTCAAACTCGTGTCTGGCTTGAACTTTCTAAGCTTCTGCTTTACCAGCGGACATGTCGGATCTGTCGGCAGTTTGTAAGCTACAATAGATGTACTGAGACCGGTCATACCATCGTATGACCAGTTAAATATGTCCTCATATTCCTTTAAGAATCCCATATACTCTTTCTTTTCTGACGGTGACCGGTGAACACTGATGCGCGTTTCCTTGACATTCTCTGTATCCCCCAAGTTGATAACCTCCATTTCGTCCAAGTTAGACCTAGGCCTATTCAACCTCTTTAATGACCTCTTCTGGTATATCATCCGCTATGTCTGTTTATTGCGTTGTCTCGTTACAAGTCACAATCGTCGGTTCATCAAGATAAGTAATATTAATATTATGTAAATAAAGTAAATGATGAAAAGTAATAAGAGCGAGATTTATAAGAAACTGAAATGCTTTGATAAATTTCATAAGTTATTTGAACATTGTAGCTCTTATTTCGAAATTAAAATTCGAAAAGAAAATCAACTAGCAAAAAGTAAAAGGTGATGCATAATGCTTTGTTCAGCCTTGCTATACCGAAGCTTTCCGGGCTCTGGTGGTTCTGATAGTCCAGTTATTGAGATGTGCCCTTCTACTTATGATGATCATGCCAGAGTGCACGAACTAACCTTTTGGGGAGGGAAATAAAATAAAAGGTAATAAGTTAGTACGAGTTATGAGAAAAAATGTTGCAATATTTAAGCACATAATGTAAGAATATAAATCGTGTCCTAATTTGGGTGCCTCGTTGTGCCTGAGGTAGGCCTAGCGACAAGTTGATTTGGAGGACTTATAATGCTAAATGCCTCATTTTATTGATAAAAAATAAGACGAATCCCAAAACGACACTAAAATTGCATAAAGTAAAAATGTCACTAATGGTCATTGGTCATATTACATCTTAAAGCGAAAAGAAAAAAGACTCATAACTACTTGGTCCCAGAAGGACCTTCCCCAGACTCGGCATCTTTAGCTCCATCATCTTGATGAAACCCCTACCCTTGCGGTTTTCTAGCATGAGCAAACCCGGAGTCTCCCAAGGAATACCGGCTAACCCTCCTATTTCTTCAAGCAATGGGGTAATTTCCAGGTCCCCAAATCAAAACACTGATCTATTACTATCCCAGAATAAGATCGCACCTTCTATGATTTTGTTGTCAGGCTGAATTTCCAAAAGAGAGGGTAAATTGCCCAAATATTTGCGGACGAGAGTATGGTCACTAGAGTGAAGGTCTTCCCACCAGCTTAGCAACCTAGGTTGAATGTTGGTTACCATGCCGAATCTGGGAATTTCGTACCTAATTTTCTTCAAAACAAAGTGTTAGTCCCTTACCCCACCGGACTCGACTATTTAAATCAATAATTTGCATAATGGCATTTAGTTCTCCAAATAAATGCACAGAATATGGTATTGTCCATTTGGGTTCCAAGGAAACCTAGTGGACTTTGGACAAGGCTATTCTTAATAGTCATTATGTAGATAGCATAACTGACTTGGCTAGGTTTGACAGCGATGCATGCACCGTTAAATATAATAAGGTTTCTAAGGGGTATTAGATTGGTACCCATGAGCGGACAACTCAAGAGGGAAAGGCACAGAACCGTCGACTGCACCGCTGATCGACTGGTTTTACCGCAAATATTCCTTTGCCAAATTTAGGGGGTAATAATATCGAGAGGGCGTAACAACTCATTATAAGCATTGATATGGTATTTGTTTGGCATGAGTGTAATATGATGTTAAAGATACAATTACAAAAATAAAATAAATTGTCATGTATTTTAACGTTCATAATGATTACAATAATTGCTTGAAATTACAACGACATTGAAGGAAAGTAGTAAATGAAAGCAGTAAAGAAAAAGAAACAAAAGCCAAGTCAGTTTCAAAGAAAGACATTAAACAAAGTAATAAAAGATAAAACAGAGCAATAAAGTCACATATAACATGAAGTGGTAGAAGCCATAACATCCCCAGCAGAGTTTCCATGCTGTCGACGCCCCCTTTTTTCCTCGCGAAATCGGGTTTACGACATTTGGGAAGACAACTCTATTCCCATTTGAGATTTGGGTTTTTGATTTGAAGAGTCGCCACCTAATGATTAAGTGCATTAGGACACTAAGGGTTTTGAGTTGGAAAACCAGAGTTCGGGTAAGTGCTAGAAATTATATCGAGGGGAAGGTGTTAGGCACCCCTCAAGATCCACTAGTGTGGTTCCCGGCCATGCTATGTTATGACTTTAAATGCAAACGAGCATACAAATAATTCCACATAAAGATGGCAAGTAGGTGTGTATAATAGTTGACAAGCACGTTTGACATTAAGATCTAGGTGGTCTCATAATTTGTTTAAGAAAAATGTCCAAGTGCAGAAATTTCAACAAAGAAATGAATAAACGAAAAGTTTGAAAAAAAGAGAATAGTGCAGTAAAAAGGAGGAGTTAGGTGACTAAAATGAGATATAGAATTTAATTGATAAAATAATAATAAATACATAAGGGAAAGGGGTCCTAGGTTTGTGAAACACATGGATCATCCACACAACACCGGTAGCCAATCATACGCATGATGTTATCGCGTGATAATTATCTCCATCTCTACCCTTCCCACCCCGTTAAGGTATTAACCGCAAAATGGTATCGTTACCTACATCATGCTATTACCCGTCCCACCTATCATAGGGATCTTGGGTTTTCAGAGTTTAAAAGGATAAAAATTTAGGGCGACAGTCAAAACACATAATGCAGGTAAAGGGAAACTAGTAGCAACTGAGGGCTCAAACAGGCCTCCTCATTTTAATAAACAAATTATTTAGCATGCCTTACACATACTAATTTGGTCTGAATTAAATTAAGGCGTAGGATAGGTTGATTAACCATATATTTTTCAGATAGGGAGTCCAAATTAGTCCTACTTAGATGTAGTCGTCGAAAACTGATATAGTAGATAAATTATTTAACTATTTGGCTATGTGTTAAACGAGACCTATAGGCATGATATCTATTAATAGATGAATAAACTGATTGCAAAAAAAAAGAATTATTGGTTGTAAGCTCTGCGAGTGTTAAACAAATTACCACTGATTTTAAACTTAGGAGGCGAATTGGCGATTCTGATTTAGTTGATAGCTCCTATAGGCATGCTCTCTAGGCGTTATTGATTTTATCGCTGTTATTGTCATGCAGAGACCCTATGGACAGATCATCTATATGCAATTGGTTATTTTAACTCATATAAGCAGATTTACCTAGTGACAGAGGCATATGCAGAATGCAGGAAGTCCTATGGGCACATTATCTATATGATATGTAGAGTTTCAGTAATGATTTATGGGCATGGTATTTATACGAAGTGCAGAAACCCTATGAGCATGGTATCTATGTGAGATGCAGAGGTTTGAAAGTAGTAAGTCCTACAAACATGGTATCTACATGAGATGCTAAATTTGGAAAGTAATAATTCTTAAAACATAGTATATACATGAGATGCTGAATTTTGAAAGTAAATATCCCTAAAGCATGGTATCTACCCCTTTGCGTGCATTCGATCCCATACCTTTCACTATACACCCCATTAGTTATTACAAAATATATCACAGACCAAATTAATCAGAGGAAAGAATAAAATTACATCAATGATTACATCTATATCTAATCAGCCTAATCTAGACTCAGATTCTAATAATATGAGATAAACCAACTTTCAGGATTGGGTGTAGCAGCATGGATAACGCTGGGACTAGGTGAACTATGCCTAAGTACAAAATTACCATATGAACCTATTGGAACCATGAAAACACCATTTTGGAGTCGTTATCACAAAATTCAAATCTCTATCTACTCTTCCAAATTGAGATTTCTCTTACAACTAGATCATGAACCCCTCAATCATTGATACCAACCATACATGTAAGTCTTGATACATCATATGAAGCTACTCAAAACCTCAATCCACCAAATGGAACACTAAAACTTTGAAATACCTATAGGTTCATTAAATCATCATTGAATCTACATTACGATATTATAAAGGTGAAAGAAACAACTTCAGATTCATTAAAAGGTTCTTTAGTGTAGGAATTTTCAAGTTAAGGTACTCTTTCCTTTAGCAGACTTACCTTATTCTGGTTTATTTTGAGGGATTTCATTATAATGATTTGATTATGTACAAATTGGTTCCAAATAGCTTACGATGGGTTGGCCACGACTTGCAATTGATGTGATCTACAGGCATGGGGAGTCCGTTACGTGTTGTGATTATTTTCCACGGGATTGATTTAGTGGAATGTTTTAGGTTGATTGGATGTCTATCATACATGTAATTCAGAGATGAGAATGTAATCGTCGTATTATAATATGATAGCATGATAGAGGCAGTGCGTCGTGTGAAATAGAGATTTTACGGGCAAGGTTACAATTTTATTTTGAAAGGAAGGTCATGATTTCTAGACGACATGGGAGATTTTAGACGTTTGGAGGATGTCAGTACTACCTCGTATCGCCTGAAGGGTATACATGTTAGGTGATGCATTATATTTTGACTTGTAGATGCATGACTAGTATTATGGTAATATTTAGTTGTTGGCTGCTGATGCTCAGGTTTAGCAACGTGACATGAAAGATCTATGTGAGCAATTTCTGTGAGATGATTGTATATAAGTGATGTATTAGTCATTTGACTTCTGGTGTTAGGATAAGATTTTCATGACCCAAACCAAAAGGCTACGACGGGAACCCGGTACCTTACTCAGCCGAGTACCAACGTAACGTACCTTTCTTATTACATCATCATACACATGACATTCGGGCCTAATAGGCCAACATAATTATTTATAAACTCAAAACATATGCCGACAGGGCCGTACAATCTTTTACGTACACGACATATGTCTACAAGCCTCTAAGAGTACATAAACGTCATAAAGGTCGGGACAGAGTCCAACCATACCAAACAATACATGTCTAATTCATACTAACCAAATAAGCAACTCTGATGCAAATGGACCGCACCAACATCTTCCTCTGAGCTGATAATCTACGTAGAGGGCTCTCGACCTGTCTATCGGGACTTGCGGGCATAAAACACAGCATATCTAGGCAAATGGGATGTCTGTACGAAAAATATACCGAGTATTTAAGGCATATAAATAAGTACATAACCTACATGGATGAAATATAGAGTCAGTGGCTCAACCTGTAAGTCTGGGTAACTCTGTAAATCATAAATTACTTTTAGCGTCATGCATGTGTGTATGAATGTTATGTCGTGCGTAGATACATGTTTCATAACATCATAAGCCTCTGAGGGCATCCCATCATATTGTCTTGGCCACTTGGGCAAAATCATCAACGTATACTAGCTGATCAGGTGGTGGTTCGTATACAATGCCATAACCTTTCCTATATCCCATGTACATATATATACATACATATATACATGTATATAATGCCATCTGGTCATGGGTCAATGTACATGAATGCAATGTAGGAAAAGTGCCTTAATAAAATCTTTCGGAATGTTATAAGACCATTTTGTCTTTGAGTAATATCATAAAGTAAAGTCTTGTAAACTTTCATATTTTTCTGAGACTCACGGACAGATGATAAAATATTATGACACATGGAAATTCAAGAACATAAATACCTCTAATACTTCTATGAATAGTGTCATTCATGAAATTTGTGCATTTGTACGTTTAGTTCGTATCGTATGGATCATGCCAAAAGAAAGAAGAGATAGCCTTAACATACCTGAGTCGATTCTCTTGACAATTCCTCTAACACGAGTTAATTACGACCAATCACGTGATGGTAAGATCGGAGCAGGAAAAATCCGTGTGACATTTTTTGAAAAAGATTGCATCGTACTTTCTTAGAGTCACAAAATCTCGCGTTACAGCTCCGACCATCTTAATCATGTATGCAATCTCTCTTAAACGTGATACTGTATAATCTAATCTTGTTGTCCGAATTTCTCTTCGCACAGCATCAGTGTAAAAGAAATTTGATGGTGACAACCATCGTTACACTGGATCTGGCGAATATATACAGGTGAGCACCAATTCCATATCCACAATGTTAGCAATAGTTTGTTTTCAGCTTTTGATTGTTATTATCTCTCTTTCATGTCAGATGAGTGGAAGAGCAGGACGTCGTGGCAAAGATGAACGTGGTATTTGCATTATCATGATTGATGAGCAGGTGACTTAATAGTAGTATTATCTTCTGAGCAAGCATCTTCTTAAGTACCTGCTACTGTCTTCTTGAAATTATGTATATTTTCTTTTTCTACTTTTGTTTTGATAAATCAAAAGAATTTCCTTTGATTTCATACCAAGTTAGCGGTGGAATTGCATCTTACTTCTACGAATACAACAAAGAATATTCTTTTTTTGATAAGTACAACCAATTCTTAATGTGTCAGTAAATGGGTACTGAGTCATCTCTAAATCAAAAGGAGGCTGCCACGTTGATGTTTTTACAAGGCTTATCAAAAAAATTATCCACTTATTAGTTAATTGAGTAATGTCATATTACCCAATAGTCAACCAATTACCTGCATAATTGAGAATTCTTTCCACTTTCTTAAAATACTACTCACTTTTCACTTATCTTATACACCTTACTATCATGGTCATGTGGTACCTTGTATGGTACTATTCCATAAATACTGTGTATTTTAGCTCGATCCGTATTTTATTCCAAAATACCAAATTTCAACGAAATCCATTTTCTTCTACTTGCTTCCCTCTAACCTTCATAAATTTATTCATCATCTACAATCCTTATAATGTCCAAATAATCTTTTTCTTTGACTGATGTCAATTACCTTATGATCAATTTAACGTACAATACTTCAGGGTGCAACGTCGGCGTAACTTAATACTGCAGGTGTAACATCACTGTAATATATTACCTTAGAGGGTAACAACGACGTAACACTGCGGGGCGTAACATTATTCCCCCCTTTGGAACATTTGTCCTTGAATGTTGACTGTTGCACTTATCATTTTCATAAATTATATCTTTCGAATATTTTAGAACTTCCCTTTTCATCTATGCGAC
>MU752848.1:4326-37662 GCA_026770625.1 Nicotiana glauca | reverse complement strand
CCCCCCTAGGCCTCCTTCTCACACCACAACTTGTAGTCGAAATCCTTCCAATCTCATAACTATTGCTACCTTATCATGTAGCCTATACAATTTTGACCTTGTAAGTGTTCCCAATCTCTAGGCTTCATATGTAGAGCTTGATAAGATGCCCCTTTGAGCATGTATAAGTATACTGAAGTTCTTCGCTTGGTGCTTTGTTGAATTCAGGAATATTGATCTACAATATACCACTAATAACTTGAAACTTCTTATGTAATACATTGCCCCTAGGGCTTACTTTACGTCAAGGAATATTCGAAGTGATTCCCATAATCTTATTTTATAGTGTCTTAATGTGATTCACCTTATAGGGGTATCCTAATTTTGTGCTGCCAGCGAAATCTTTTCTCCTTCTCTTCTCCTTTTTTTTCAAATCATTATTCAAACGAAGGCCCAAACCTCACCCTTTATTTGTCATAATTATACCCCCATTTATTTACCAGGTCAGCATTTCATTCCTTCTAAATGCTATTAATCTTAGACTCCTTTGATTTCATTAAGGCTATCGTGAGCTTTGTATAACATAGAGAAACTGTCTACTCTTCTTTTTTTCATGGGCTTAATCCTAAAGACTTATCCATTCTCTTCACCTTTTCACTTTCCTCTCCTCATCCTTACTCATGTTTCCTTAAAACTTTGTCGCTTTATCATAATCTAGCTTGCGACCTACATATATTCTTTTTTACCACTCGCAACCTTCCTTCAACTGGCTTGCACCACAAATTTTCTAATGTTATTCTGCAACATCAAACGAGACATCACATTGTCTGTAACTCTTCTTTTACTTTCTTAGCTAGATTTCTTAGTACTTAGAAATAATAGGCTGGAAGATATGGCGCTGACAATGCCGCTATTATTCCCGATTATTGCATCCCATGTTCCCGTCATTCTATTCGAAGTATGGACTATTCACAACCTTCTGCAGATAAGTATCTCGTGCATTGTTTACCTTTGCCTTAAGATCTCGCATCATATCTTCCATTTCTTTCATGACCTCCCCTCCACATAGGTGTAAATCATGTCCATAACTTGAAGCTCTATTATAGTACTCGCACTTATGGTATATACATAATCCGCTGGAAGCTTCGTACTTACTTTTTATGAGGCTGGTACTTCTTCTAACTGGCTTCCTCTTAGACCCATCATAGATTATGGTTGTTGTGTTATTTCTCTTGAACATCTGATATTAAGAGTGATTCTATCATGTTCCCAAGCACTACTTCTACAATATTTTTGGGTTCAATAATTAGACTCCTGATTTACTTGGGTGATGTAATTATTTAGTTTCTTCTTCCTTCTAATTAGACTTTACGTAGGCTTAAGCTTTATTCCGGTCTGTGGCTCATGGTATCAGTTATTACCTTAGCCTTTCATGGGCATTGTTATGACCCTAACCCCGGTCGTAATGGCGCCCAATATACTGCTAGGAAAGACCGACCAATTCAACAACCTTAACCCTTTTTGTACAGTTCGTGATTTAATTAACACAAGTAATTACTAAGTGATAATACCGAAACTCTGAAATACTATTAAAACAAGCGAAAAACCCAAATAGAAATACTACTATACAGCGCGAAGAATCTTGTGTCACAAGTCTGAGCATCTAATACACGAGTGTCAAACTACTACATTTTGCTCTAAAGAAATGCATAAATAAAGCAAATAGGTTAGATGAGAAGATCGGGACTGCTGACGTCATGCAACTACCTTGATGCTCCCAGATATGATGCTCGGCAGAGAAATCATCACTCAGCCTCAGTGGGTGCACCTAGATCTGCACACAAGGTGCAGAGAGTAATGTGAGTACTTCCAACTTACAGAGTAATAAACATAAATAAAGGCTGAGAGTAAGAAATCCTGGATAGGAAAAATGTAAGCTATAAATACAGCAGTTCAATTCAGATAATATCAACTCAATAAACCAATGAAAATAATGATACCGCAGCAGTGTTATATTGATATTGATATGAAGCTTAGGGCCTAAAGGATGGGCTTCGTGCCAATTGCTTGAATCATTCAAAGATTATTTTTACTGATTTCTTACCATATTTACGGATAATCGAACTCAGTCCTAGTAATTAATACTGTTTTGCAAACTCAACCACTTTTTATCAAAACTTGGAACTTAATTAATATTTCTAATGAAGTTTGGGCTGAATATTTATATATTATTGTGCCCGAGGGGCTTATATGATTTTGGACCGAGTATGGGATCGGTTTGCGCGCCGCAGCAGTATTATATTGATATTGATATGAGGCTTAGGGCCTAATGGATGCCACGAGTTGGCTTGATATTGCACTTGGGCCGTAAGGGGCCCGTCCCGGAGTCTGCACACCCCTAGTGAGAACCGTCGACGATAAATAAATGGAGCGGGCTGCACGCCGCACCGGGTACTAGAGGGTACTGTACTATTTGTTGCATTTCTTAAATGACTTTCATTCATTTACTTATCTGTTGCAGCATCATTATTTTCATTGGTTTATTGAGTTGATATTATATGAATTGAACTGCTGTAATTATAGCTTACATTGTGCCTCTCCAAGATTTCTTACTCTTACCCATTATTTATGTTTATTACTCTCTGGGTTGGAAGTACTCACATTACTCCCTGCACCTTGTGTGCAGATCTAGGTGCACCCACTGAGGCTGAGTGAGGATTTCTCTACCGAGCATTATATCTGGGAGTATCAAGGTATTTGCATGACGTTCGCAGTCCTGATCTTCCCATCTAACCTATTTGATTTATTTCCACATTTCTTTGGAGCAATATGTAGTAGGTTGACACCTAGGTATTAGAGACTCAGACTTGTGACACCGGATTCTTCGAGCTGTATAGTATTGTTTATACTTAGGTTTTCCGCATGTTATAACTTTATTTGAGAGTTTCAATATTGTGACTTAGTAATTATTTATGTTAATTGAATCATGAACTGTATAAAAATGGTTAAGGTTGTTGAATTGGTCGGTCTTGCCTGGCAGTGTATTGGGCGCTATCACGACCGGGGTTGGGGTCAGGACAGGCATTATGGAATATCCACGATATACTCTTCTAACAATTCAATTATTTGTCTATACCCTTGGCTCAATTCTTTCTTTTAATTTATACTAGAGTCTTCTATGGTTGTATGATTGTCAACAAATATGCTGCCTGGATAATGCTTGAAAATGTAGAGTGTATCCATAACATACTAACTCTGGATCATTGGTCCTATAATTCTTTTGTTCCATCTTAGCTTTCCTTCAACGTAACCTATTACTTTTCTTGGTCTTTATGCCCTCTTGTTGCATCCATACTTCGCTTATCTTTGTGCCCACACATTCCAGAGTTTTTATACAACTCATATGATCTCAAATATTACTTTTAGTTCTTACTTCCCGTTTATTAGACTTGGTAGGTTCCGCTTTCCTTTGTATTGATCACAATGCTGTTGTGAGACTGTTGTGGCACGACCATTTCCTCTTTAGGTCGTTCTGCTTAAGTTGAAGCATTCTTCCTTATTTCCCCAGCTAGTCTTTCATTGTAGTACTTAAGGAACACCCTCGACCCCTGTAAAGCTGTGAGCTTATTATGTACCTTTAGATGTCCTTCCTTGCCTATAATTATCTATAGTTGCTTACCACCATGCCCTTGTTCTTGTAGGGTTGCTTCTGAACTTATATTTTTGTTGCCTTCCCAGTGGAACTTTCTTTTATCCCCACAGCACTCATACGGTACCTGTAACTACCCCGACTCTTGTTTAAGTATATCTCAAGTATTCTAATAATATTCTTCGAGGCTGAATTCTCCATTTTGGGTTCTACTATGTTTATCTTACACGATTTGATGACTCGTCTGTAACCTCCTATTTAGCCATAACTGGGATCTTCTTGACCAATTACTAACTACTCGTTGGCCCATTCTCATATTAATATTCCTCGTAATCTTCCTTGGGTTATTTCCTTTGTCTTAACTAACGTCTCGTACTGGCTTCTTATTTATTAAAACCAACTCGGGAAAGAACCATTGCTTCCTCTCCTTGACATCGCGCTTGTATAATATTCTTGAATTTTAGCGTATCTATAAGATTTCGATAAGTGCCATCTCACTCCTCTTTCATTTATCGCATTCTTCCTTTACAATTCTATAGTCACTACAACCACTTAATTCTGACTTAATCCCACATTACTCAATATTCTCCCCCTTTAGGGGTATACTAACAGCTAAAGCCACGAGGATATACCTATAGAGATTTTACCTCGTCATCTTTGGCATCGTTTCCCAATATCAATGATCCTTACTCGCCTTGCGGCAATCCTTCTATACCAAGGATGACAAATTCCCTTACTCGCTAGGGTGACACTTAATGTAACTGGTACATACAGTCCCTTCAGCGTATCTTTGCTTACATTACTTCATTTAGGGAAGCGTCTTCCTGAATGACCATTCTATGAAATTCTTATGAATATTCTTCTGTTGTTTGTCCTATTAATGCTGTAACGCAATTTGAAATTCTCATGATGTTGACTATTACCAAATCACTCAGTCCCTAATTCATATTTAGTTTATCTTATTCACCAGCCCATATTGATTTCTATTACACTGTGGTTTAACTTTTCCTCTTGCTAATCGCGCTAGAGTTGCGAACTTATTTCTCGAAATGAGGACATGACTATATGGCCTATCTCTTTTGTTGTCCTAAGGCCTGTCAGCTCTTGTCTCTTCCTTCACTTGACTATAGATTTTGTAATATTGTCATCTTTTGATCTACCGTTGTCCTTCATGCACCAGATCTTACTCATAATGCTTTATTAACTCTTTTCTTATTTCGCGCTAATATTTATGCCTATCACTTTATTCTGAAAACTCGAACAATACATTCTTTTGCTTTTAGCTTCCCTTTGCTCCATATAGTGGTTCTTCAAGTTGCTTGACGTTCTCGCTTTCGTAGGGACGCGAGCCACTCCAAGGTAATATGTATCCCTTCAAGGCTTATAGTGCATGTCTTTGTAGTACTCATATCTAGATGCATTATTTTAGAGTGTACCATATGGGTCTCTCACAATGAGATATTCTAGCACACTTGCAATATCCTTCAGAAATTTCAACTAACACAAACAATCCATTCACCATTTTGTTTTACTACAACCCCAGCTCGGTCCTGATGTTCCGTCCTTTTCTAAATGTACTCCTGTTAGCCCTCATAGGGCACAACTGAGATGGATACGGTCAATTGTACACACTTCTATTACTGCTGAGGGTAACTCTTAATGCTTATATTTTTCTGCTGGAACTCTAATACCGATAATCTTCATTAACTGGGTGCCTCGTACCCTTCTTCATCTTGCTTCTTTTATTCTTGAAAGCATTGTCTTTCATTTCAAAGGTGGATAAATATCTTGTCTTAAGGTTCCTTATCAAGAGGTTTATACCTTTCAGTACGCACATGAGCTACTGAAGACCTCACAGTTACTCATCATAAGCATGATGCTAAGTCGAGTTCCTCTGACTCAACTCTTCCATAGCATGTGTTTTACCAACCGTCTTTGTGGATGTATGTATCGTCTTATTACGAGTAAAATAGAATCTAGGAATTTCAATTCTTATAACTGAGCTTTACCACACGATCTAGAGTATGAAGAAAGAGTGACAGTCCTAAATGTATGTAGCCTCGTACATATAAGTGTGGTGCATGACACACCCATAAAAAGTCTCTATTAGACACGGCTTCTAAACTCTCTAGGAGAGAACTACTCTGATACCACTTTTTTAATGACCCAAACCGAAGGGCCGCGATGGGCACCCGCTACCTTACTCAGCCGAGTACCAACGTAATATGTCTTTCTTATTATATCATCATATACATGTGACATACGGGCCTAATAGTCCAACATAATCATTTATAAACTCAAAACATAGGCCGACAGTGCCGTACAATCTTTCACATACACGACATATGTCTACAAGCCTCTAAGAGTACATAAATATTATAAAATCGGGACAGAGTCCCACGATACAAATTAATACACATCTAAATCATACTAACCAAACAAGCAACTCCGAAGCAAATGGAGTGCACCAACATCTTTCGTCGAGCTGATAGTCTACTTGAAGGGTTCTCGACCTGTCTATTGGGACCTGCAAGCATGAAACGCAACGTCCCTAGGAAAAAGGGACATCAGTACGAAAAATATATCGAGTATGTAAGGCACATAAATAATTACATAACAGACATGGAAGAAATATAAAGTAATTGACTCAACCCGTAAGTCTGGCTAACTCTGTAAGACATAAATTACTTTTAGTGTCATGCATTTCCATATGAATGTCATGTCGTGCGTAGGTACATGTTTCATAACATCATCAACCTCTGAGGGCATCCCATCAAATCGTCTCGGCCACTGTGGGCAGAATCATCAACGTATAACATCTGATCAGGTGGTGGCGCGTAAATAACGCCATAACCTTTCCCATATCCCATATATATATACGCGTATATAATACCATCTGGTCACTAGTCAATGCACATGAATGCAATGCATAAAAAGTACGTTAATAAAATCTTTCGGAATGTCATAAGACCATTTTGCCTTCGAGTAATATCATAAAGTAAACTCTTTTTAACTTTCATATTTTTTTAAGACCCATGAAAAGATGATAAAATATTATGACACATGAAAATTCAAGAACATAGATATCTCTAACACTTCTATGAATAGGTTATTCATGGAATTTGTGCATTTCACATTATGTTTGTATCGTATGGATCATGCGAAAAGAAAGAAGGGATAGTCTTAACATACCTGAGTCGATTCTCTTGACAATCCCTCTAACACGAGTTTATTACGACCAATTACGTGATGGTAAGATCGGTGTAGGGAAAGTCTGCGTGATATTTTTTGAGAAAGATTGCATCATACTTCCTTAGAATCACAAAATCTCGCGTTACAGCTCCCACCATCTTAAATCACGCATGCACTCTCTCTTAAATATGATTTTGTATCATCTAATCTTGTTGTCTTAAATTTCATTTCGCACAGCATCAGTGTAAAAAAAAATTGATGGTGATAGCCATCGTCACATTGGATCTGGCGAATATATACACGTGAGCACGAATTCTATATCCACAATGTTAGCAATAGTTTATTTTCAGCTTTTGATTGTTATTATCTCTCTTTCTTGTCAGATCTGTGGAAGAGCACGACGTCGTGGCAAAGTTGAACGTGGTATTTGCATTATCATGATTGATGAGCAGGTGCGTTAATAGTAGTATTATCCTCTGATGAGCAAGCATCTTCTTAAGTACCTGCTACTGTCTTCTTGAAATTTATGTCTATTTTCTTCTTCTACTTTTTTTGATAAATCAAAAGTATTTCCTTTGATTTCATACCAAGTTGGTGGCGGAAATGCATCTCACTTCTACAAGTACAACAAAGAATGTTCTTTTTTTTTTATAAGTACAACCAATTCTTAATGTGTCGGAAAATGACTACTGGGTCATCTCTAAATCAAAAGGAGGCTGCCACATTGATGTTTTTACATGGCTCATCCAAAAAAATTATCCACTTTGGGCACGGTGAAATTTGGGAGGCCAATTTCTCCTCGACTGAATACCTCAAAGGGTGGTCCCGGAAGCT
Source organism: Nicotiana glauca (assembly GCA_026770625.1). Lineage (NCBI taxonomy): Eukaryota > Viridiplantae > Streptophyta > Magnoliopsida > Solanales > Solanaceae > Nicotiana > Nicotiana glauca. The sequence goes on along the minus strand of MU752848.1, from coordinate 30,008 downwards.
CGGGATCACGAGCCAGTCACTCCCCTCAAGATTGGCCGGTACCCTGCCAAGGATAATGTCGGCCAAAGCCTCAGTGAACGCAGGGATCTCTCGAGAAATGCACCCGGGGCCGATCAGGTCTATTCAAGAGGCTCGACATCAGCCCACACACACATCAGAGCTAGCCAGTTGTCCCATTCTATTTTCTGTATCACTCAACATATCTTGTACTAAGATTGGACTTCCCCCTTTTTCCTATAAAAGGGGAGTCGCTAACACCCTGTAAAGGTAGAGCTCCAACCATTCTACTCATGTGCGATAATATCTTTTCTCTCCTTTTCTCCTCTCTAACTCCCTTGCCCTCAGTGCCTCGAAGTCATTTAGCTTATTTTTTTTCTTGTTTGTTCTTTATTTATCTCTTGATATCGGCCCGAGGATACCTTAATATCCATCACGTTTATACTTATTTTTAACCATATAACTAAGTTTTGGCTATAAAGAGCCTCGTTTAATTGTATCTTCAATTGTTATCACATTCCCTACTATCCTCGATAGCTTGATTTGACCCTGACGTTGACCCTGAGGTCACCTAACGACCAAACCTACACCCGAGCAGCAGGCCTTTCGGTTCGGTTACTATCTCGTTTTAGCTTGCATTTCATCGCCATATTATTAGCATCAACTGCTCTAACAACTATCTCGGGAATAGATCACATAGTTTTAGAATCCCATTCACAAATTTAATTATTGTTACCATTTTCACGGTAAACAATTTGGCACATAATGTGTGGCTAAAAATAATAGTGATTATTTTCTTTCTAGTTTTATTGCACAAACACACATTATCCTTCAGACTTTTTCTTGCCCAAGATCCTTTGATTTCAGGTAAAAATATCTGGCTCGGTAAACGGAGTCAAGAACGAACACCTCGAACATCACAGGGAAAATGGCGTGGCTATCCCGGCCGCCGGAGCACCACTACAGAATCCCGATAATGCGCCCAAACCCATTCTAGCAGACGCGGACTCACAGGATGCACGGAGAGTCAACGAAACTTCTCACACCGATAGGAGCGTACATCACGACGACCGACACGAAGCTCGAAAACCCTGGCCCGGGAAGAACAAGAAGTTAGTCTTCATATTATTTTTAAAATGTTGTAGGCACAACAACTGGCCATTGCTCAGTTGCAAAGCCATCCGAGAACTCCCAGCATAGCAGCACAAGAGACAGCTTGCCCCACCGAGCGAGTACTAATAACTAGGGATTTTGATGGATTTTATACTCCTTCTCACTTGTGCTTTGATTAGAAATTCATAAAAATAGTGCAAAAAGGCTCACAGGTTGTGGTTGATTGCAGGTTTGATCAAAAAAGTTACAAGATGTCAAAGAACGGCTCAAAAGGAATGAAACTTGCACAAGGGACGAAGGCAAGGCAAGCTCAGGTAAAACAGTCCCATTGCGGCTGCACTACACTTTGTGCGGTCCACACTGAAAGATTCAGAGAGCTATTATTTCGAGCATTAAGGTAGTACAACCGCACTAGATTTTTTGCGGTCCACACTGAAGGTAATGCGGCCGCACTACCATTCTATGCGGTCTAAAGAGCCAAGGTTTAGAGAAGATGAAGAATGGTGTTTTGAAGCCTCTGTAGTCCGCAGTCAATTCTGTGCGGACCGCACTAGAAGCCTCCGCGGACGCATTCCATTCTATACGGTCCGCGGAGCCCAAGTTTAGAGAGTGTTATTTTTGAAGTCAAGAGGCCAGTGCGGACCACGGTCCATTTTATGCGGTTTGCACTAACCCCGCAGGGGCAATTTTTTCCAGATTTTTTAGCCTGGTATAAATAGATTCTTTTTACATTTTTAGGGTATCAAATATTGTATTACATCAGATGCGCTCGTGGGTCGACTTTTCTTAGCCATTTTTGGCATTTTTACTTACCTTTCATCGTTGAATCTATGTATTTAGCTTAGCAATTAATTAATATGTGTTTATCTTCTTCTATTTCTTGTTTTCCTTCTTTCAATATGAGTAGCTAGACCCCATAGTTAGGGTTGTGGCTCAACCCTAGTGTGGGTAATTGATGGGTCTTTTATTTTAGGGCTAAATTGATTATGGATGTTTGATAGTTGGATAAATTTGATGGTTAAATTGTTGAATTAGTTGTTGCAAGCACTAGTTTGTGTTTAGTTGACTAGGGCTCTACATGAGAAAGAGAGCCTAAGTCTCCAAAATTGATCCAACAAGGAATCGGGGCGTACTCAAGAGATTGATATCCCCAATTAAAGGGTTAAACCTCGAGAGCGTAATACCTGACTTGAACCTTAGTTGCTTGTGCAAATTTTCATACCCAATTGGTCTTGAGAGAGTCAATTGGGCAAAATCACTTGAGCCACCGAGAGGTGTATAGTGGGCAAATAAGTGCAACAGTTATATTATATTTCCCAAATATGTCAAAGATCCCTTACACTCAAGTACCCGTCAATTGACCATCTAGGCGAAAGTCACTATCCTAGTGCCCTTTAAACCATTAGATACAACTTGCAATATTTAACATTTAGCTTAATATACAATTTATAGTTTGTTAAAAGTAGAATCATAAAGAAAACCTAAAAATGATGAGAAGTATAATTAAGAGCACATATGCAATGCTAAACTAAATAAATATTCTATTCTAATTCTAGCTCTCTATGGATATCGATCCCTACCCAAAATCGGGTAAAAGCTATTGCGACCCTCTCTTGCTACTTATAAGTATTGCGGAGTTTGCAGCGATCACTTTTTGGTGCCGTTGCCGGGGAGCTAATGGTTTTGGCTATCTATTTACTTGGTTTTTATGTGTTGTTTTTCTTTCCTTCTTTGTTACTAATTTGGGTGTGTGAATACTTCAGGTACCAAATGGCTTTAAATGCTAGTGGTCCTCTTGGAAACATGTTTGCGGGGGAGGAGGTTGATGATATTGGAGAGGATAAGGTGCCTCTTGTACATCCTGGACAACGAAGAGGCCGCCAGGCCAATTCTAATAAAAATGTCCAAGACCCTCCTACGCAACCTCCAAGAGCGGTTCCTCGAGTGCTACCGAACAAAGGCTATGCAAGTGCTATTGTCCCACCCAGAATCCGGACAGGCAATTTCCAGATAACCAATGTAATGTTGACCTTACTTGAGCAGCGTGGATATTTTACGGGCGTTGCAGATCAAAATGCCTACAAACTTCTCAAGGGATTCGTGGATACACGTTAGGGGAGCAAGCAGACGAATGTGTCCGAGGATAATCTTAGGTTGAGGCTTTTCCCATTCTCACTTTGGGGGAAAGTAATGGATTGGCTCAAGAGACTTCCAAACCATTCCATCACAACTTGGGATGAGTTGGCGGATAAGTTTATCGCTAAATTTTTCTCACCCGGGCACATGGTGGCACCTCGAGATAAGATATTGGTCTTCAAAAAAGAGCCCACGGAACCTTTACATGAGATTTGGGAGCGGTATAGAACGATGGTGAAGGAGTGCCCCAATAATGACATGACAGAGAGTATGTTGCAACAAACATTCTACCTGGGCATAAATACTATAAATCAATGCATAGTCAATCAACTCGCTGGGGTAATTTTATGAAATTGATGTATGATGAAGCTTGTGCTGTTCTTGATGAGGTGGAAGATACGTCCTCTGCATGACAAAATAGAGCCAATGTTCCTCAAGGTGACCCTACGGTTATTCATTTGCATAAGGAATTACATGACCATGGGCAAGCTATAGCGGAGTTGACAACTACTATGAACCAATTGGCTACGACACAATTGTAACAAGTCCAAAATCCTCGCCAAGTAAATGCCATGGAGGTTGTTAATATGCTTGTCAACATGAGAAGGCAAAGAAGTCAACAAAAGTAAGGAAATTCTGAGCAATTTGATGATGATTGTGATGGGTTTCAAAATGATGGCTATGATGTGCAAAATGAAGAGGTTCAATATGTGAATAACTATCAAGACCAACGGGGAAACTCTTCCAACCAACAACAGTGGCGACCCTAGGGCAATTGGGGCAATCAACAACAAAACAATGGTAATTGGGGAACAAAAATAAAAACAACAATTAGGGCAGGGCAGCAATAACAATCAAGGTGGATGGAATAATGGGAACCAAGGAAACCGGGGGCAAGGCTTTCAAAGGCCCCCAATGTACCAACAACGAAAAAATTCACCCACTTTCCCTTCTCAAGGTCCTAGTTCTCAAGCAATGATATGGGTAGAATTGAAATGATGTTCGAACAAATGATGAAGAAGAATGCGGATTTGGATGCATAATTAGCTTCCCACAATACCTCTACCAGAAACTTGGAGGTGCAATTAGGCCAAATCTCTCAGTCATTGAATACTCGCCCAAAGGGTTCTCTAACAAATGGTACGGTAGTGAACCCAAAGTGTAGCAACTATCATGTCATGCCGGTTACAACAAGAAGTGGGAGAGGCGGTGATGTGAATGCCTCAAAACAAAAGCAAGTTATGGATGATGATATTGAGTTGCAAGAAGATGAAGTTCCTTTGGTAGTTGAAGATGTGATTGATGACAATGTGAACAAAGAAGTGAGGATTGACATTACTGAGGTAGAGGTGGAAACTCAAGATGCCACGTGTCACACCTCCTTTTTCATTACTATACTCCGTGAAGGGTATAATAAAGGGAGTTTTTCCAATTAAAGGACAATCAAAACAAGATTTATTTTATTAAAAGATTTAGAGTCGCCACTTGGGAGATTTATGGTGTCCCAAGTCACCGGTTTGAATCCTGAATCGAGGAAAAGGTTTGACTCTGTTTAATAGTAACAAACAAGAAATTTAAGTAAGGAATTATGTTAACCTGGGAGAAGGTGTTAGGCATTCCCAGGTTCCGTGGTTCTAGCACGGTCGCTCAACTATCATATTCGGCTTAATTATCTGATTTTAATACATTTTGGACCTATGTGCAAATTTAGCTTTTAACCGCTTTTATTCAAATTTTAAAGAAATTGAACTTCGTTTAAAACATGTTTTTGGATCACGTTACATGAAATGCACCCGGATCCTCAACACATTTTATTCAACATTTTGGGATTTGGATTTGGGTCGCATGAAATGCACACCCAAATTTAGGAAGGTAAAATTATTAAAAAGTGCCCCTAAAGTGACTAATGTGTTATTAGCTTTGCGGGAGGCCATGAAAATTTGCTAAATGGTACGTCCCGAATTCTAAATATTTTAATAAAGTAATTAAAGAGGGCCACACAATTTGTGATTTTATTTGGCGCGGTGCACCTCGTTTATTTTAAGCCTATCCTAAAAGAGGCTATGGTTCTCTATTAAAGGTTTTCTCTAAAAGGCCTAATTAATTGGCATTGCAAATTGCTATTATTAAAAGTAATCGAGGAATTTGGGCCTCAAGTTCAAGTCCAGGCTTGAACAAGAGGAAGACCTCTTAATTAAAGTACGCTACTCAATTAGAAAGGCCCAAAACCAATGTTGCAAAAATAATCCCATAACCTTAGTGTAAGTTTAAACCTTCAGCATTTTTTCTTTGGGCTTCAAACTTAGCCCAGGAAGAAAGCACACCTAGTCAGCTTTAATGGGAAGTCGCCTCGCGTGGGACTTGTACGAAGAAATTTTATGCCCAAATCTTGGAGGTCAAAACACAATACGAAGAAGGATGAATCAGCAAGCAGTAATAAGCAGCAGCTAAACCAATAGTAAAGATCGACTGCAATCCACAATAATGTCACGCAACCAGGAATGATTTGTAGATGAATAAAACCCAATAAACCACATGTTCTAATGACCAATACACCCCAAGGAAATCATTGACTATCTTTCAAACCCTTCCAAAGCTAGGTGATGAACAACGGCACTAATCTAAAGATGTTTTCCAAAAAAAATCAAACTCAAACTCGATGGAACAGTAACAGATTATATTTTTTGTACTTCTATTAGATTTCAATTCTCTGATGCTTAGATTTCAAAAAGTGTAATCTCTTAACTCTCCATCTGTTTCAAGGTCCTCTCCTAAGCTCTCTCTTCAAGCTATCTATGTATTTTCCAGTGTAATCTTATAGGTTCTATCTATCTGAAGGTCCCTCTTACTATCTCTCCAAATTCTGAATCCCTTTAAATACTCAATGTGTCAAAGATTGCCCCTAATGAATTAGAAACTTGAAAGATCAGAGAAAATGAAATCAATGTAATAGTAGAAAACTTCAAAGGCCATCCAAACTTCGATGCAACTATAGTCTTTTAGTGTTTTCTTAAACTCTCTCTCTGTATTTTTCAACTCTAACTCTCAAAAATGGACCCCCCCTTCAATTTGTATCCCCTCTGTATTTTTATATCCAAATTTCTTACCCCCTTCCTGCTCTTAAGAGCACTTAACCTAATTAAGAAAATAAATCCCCCATCATTCTCTGATTTTCCCACTTTTCAATATACTAAAAGAGAAGTGTCAGTACCCCATTACTCTTATTTTCCATTATTTTATTCAACTGGTATGGGCAGCCTATATTTTAATCCAGGCATGCCCTAACAACCAGTGCTGGCATTCAACTTAGTTATAATTTTCAAATTACCCTTTAAAACCTTATTAACGTTCTGAAAGTTCTAAGTATTTACAAATCAAGGCTATTAAAAAACCCTAACCACACACAATCATCACAGTCCGCCTAATAATTCTTAAAACTAAAAATCGAAACAAAATTCATTGTGAAACTGGCACGAATTAGTTCAAGAACTATAATTATGTGAGCCTAAATTATTGGTTAGACCAAACAAAATCAATAAACAAGTCTATAAATTCGAAGAACTAACAAGAAAAACATACAACAAACAGACCAAACGAACGAAACAAAAAATAAAAAGAAAGGAGTAGAAGAAGAACAAAATGGAACAAACATAAATAAAATAAACGAAAAATGTAGTAGAAAACCTAATGAATACCTCGAACTATGAAGAAACGTGACTTGAAGCTTCAAACCTTCGGACTTCCGGTTAAATTTGATATTAATTGTATGTTGCCCTAGAGAACAAACGATTAACATCACATTCGACCGAAATCAACAGTAGAAAATTTGATTTGGATTTTTGGGGTTTCAGCTTTGGACCTTTAATCTAATATTTGAGGGGTTCCAAGATGATTCGAGGTTACTTAATGGTGGATTAGGGATGAGGAAGTTGTGGTGGTTTGGTGGTGTTAATTTGGGAAGGTTTGGAGGTGGCGCCGCCACCGGAGAGTCTTGTGGCAGCGCTAGGGTCTGGACATACAAATGGATATTTGAGATACTGGGCCGGGATTCGAAAGAAACTGAGGGTGGATCAGAGATGGGGAGGTTATGGTGATCACACAGTGTAAATTTGGGATGGTTTGGGCCACGGGAGCCGCTGTGAGGTGATTTTCGGTGGGCGGAGTAAGGCGGTGGGAGGCGGAGGAGGAGGTTGGTCTCTGAGGTTTGTGAGAGACAATATGGGGGGGGGCTTTGAAGGGGGGCTGGGGTCTGTTTGGGTACTTATATACGTAAAGGGGGAATTGGATCCAATCCGTTCGATCAAATAAGATCAATGGCTTGGATCAATTCCCTTATGGGAAACGGTGTCGTTTAGTCTCATTGGGGAACTGGGTTGATCCAGGAAGATTGGGTCGGGTCAAAGGGGAAACCTTAGGACCGTTAGATGTGACACATAGGACGGTCAAGATTGATTGATATCGAAACGATGCAGTATTCTAACAATACTACGTCCTTTCGAATGTCTCTGAGACTGAAGGCTTGGACCGGGTTTGGACAGGTTATTTTGGGCCCGGACTGGGTATATTTGTTTGGGCTTGGTTTTTGGCCCAAGTACGGTTTTTCCTTTCTTTTCCATTAATTTCTTTTATTTTCTTCCTAATTTAATTTCAACATTTAAACCATAATTATAAAACGAAATTATCTTAAAGATATTGATTAACTCTAAATAACAATTATTGTAAATAATTAAATACCAAAGTCACACAATTAAACACTAAAGATGCAAAGTGCATATATATTTTTTCATAATTTTCCAATTATTGTAAAATAAGTAATTTATGATTAAATCCTAAATATAAATGAAATCTATTTTTTGTATTTTCTTATTAATTTTAACAAATAAACATGCACATACACAAATACAAACAATAACTGAAGACCACAAAAATTCATAAAATTGCACACAAGGGAAAATTGTTTTTATTTTGCATTTTATGGGAATAATTTGTAACGGCAAAAATCACGTGCTCAGAGCTGCCCCTCTTTGCCCGTAAACACGAAGAGTTTTCGTGCAAAGATAAAGCGAGTGGATACGAGCGATTTTAGCCCGTTTGAATATTTCGTGTGAAGCTTTTTTTGAAAGATTTGACCGAACCTCTGCTTCAAAGGTCTCCTACATATCCTTGACTAAAAAGGAATCGGGTCAATGTAGTTCGAGAAGTTTTGGTAGCTGGGACTACCATGAAGTTGTGTTTACTGTTGTTGCTACTGCTGCTAGTTGCTGACCCCTTTATTACACCATGCTACATGAAAAATAAAGAAGCTAGACTAGACTATAGTCTATGAATTACAAAATCCTATCTGGACCTTCAAACTTGCTCTTGTGTTTGTTGTTGTCTTGTTGTCTTGTATTCTCTTATAGCGATTTCTTTGTTGCTGCCTTGCACCGATTTCTTGACTTGGATTGTATTCATCCGCTCTCCAGGCGGGCTCCTGACTTAGAAACTTTAAAATTACAATTCTGTTCTACGAGTTGGGTTCCTCACTTCAAACTTGAGAGATCTGCCTCTGTTCTCCAGGCGGGTTCCTGACTTCATTACTTTAATTGTATTCCTCTATTCTCCATGTGGGCTCTTGACTTCAAAACTTTAAAAGAACACCACCGTTATCCAGGTGGGCTCCTGACTTCAAAACTTAAAAAGGTACGCCTCTGTTCTCCAGGCGGGCTACCGACTTCAAAACTTAAAAAGTTACACCTCTGTTCTCCAGGCGGGCTACTGACTTCACAACATTAAAATTTACACGTCTGTTTTATAGGTGGGCTCCTGACTTCACAAGCTTAACAATTACACCTCTGTTCTCCAGGCGGGCTCCTGACTTCACAATTTTAACAATTACACCTCCGTTCTCCAGGCGGGCTCCTGACTTCAAAACTTGAAATTACACCTCTATTCTCTAGGCGGGCTCCTGACTTTAAAACTTAAAAACACACGTCTGTTCTCCATGCGGGCTCCTGACTTCAAAACTTAAAAATACACCTCTGTTCTCCAGGCGGGCTCCTGACTTCACGACATTAAAAATTACACCTCCGTTCTCCAAGCGGGCTCCTGACTTCACAAACTTAATAAAATACACTCCGTTCTCCAAACGGGCTCCTGACTTCACAACTTTAAAAATACACCTCTGTTCTCCAAGCGTGCTCCTGACTTCACAAACTTAACAATTACACCTCTGTTCTCCAAGCGGGCTCCAAACTTCACAATTTTAACAATTACACCTCTGTTCTCCAGGCGGGTTCCTAACTTCAAAACATGAAAATTACACCTCTATTCTCCAGGCGGGCTCCTAACTTCAAAACATAAAAATACACCTCTATTCTCTAGGCGGGCTCCTAACTTCAAAACTTAAAAAAAAAATCTTTGTTCTCATGCCGGGCTCCCGACCTCACAACTTTAAAAAGTACACCTCTGTTCTCCAGGCGTGCTCCTGACTTCACAAACTTAACAATCACACCACTGTTCTCCAGGCAGGCTCGTGATTTCAAAACATAAAAATACACCTTTGTTCTCCAGGCGGGCTCGTGACTTCACAATTTTAACAATTACACCTCTGTTCTCCAGGCGGGCTCCTGACTTCAAAACTTGAAAATCACACATCTATTCTCCAGGCGGGCTCCCTTCAAAATTTAAAAATACACCTCCATTCTCCGGGCAGGCTCCTGACTTCAAAACTTAAAAATACACCTTTGTTCTCCAGGAGGGCTCTTGACTTCACAACTTTAAAAATTACACCTCTGTCCTCCAGGCGGGCTCCTGACTTCACAAACATAACAATTACACCTCTATTCTCCAGGCGAGCTCCTGACTTCACAATTTTAGAAATTACGCCTCTATTCTCCAGGCGGGATTTTGACTTCAAAATTTTAACAATTACACCTCTGTTCTCCAAGCCGGCTCCTAACTTCAAAACTTGAAAATTACACCTCTATTCTCTAGGTGAGCTGCTGACTTCAAAATTTAAAAATACACCTCTATTCTCCAGGCGGGCTCCTGACTTCACAAACTTAACAATTACATCTCTGTTCTCCAGGCGGGCTCCTGACTTCACAAACTTAACAATTATACCTTTGTTCTACATGCGGGCTCCTAACTTCACAATTTTAACAATTACACCTCTGTTCTCCAAGCGGGCTCCTGACTTCAAAACTAAAAAATACACCTCTGTTCTCATGGTGGGCTTCTGACCTCACAACGTTAAAAACTACACCTCTGTTCTCCAGGCGGGCTCCTGACTTCACAAACTTAATAATTACACCTTTGTTCTCCAGGCGGGCTCCCGACTTCACAAATTTAACAATTACACCTCTGTTCTCCAGGCGGGCTCCTGACTTCACAATTTCAACAATTACACCTCTGTTCTTCAGGCGGGCTCCTAACTTCAAAACATAAAAATACATCTTTGTTCTCATGGCGGGCTCCTGACCTCACAAATTTAAAATTTACACCTCTGTTCTCCAGGAGGGCTCCTGACTTCACAAACTTAACAATTACACATCTGTTGTTCAGGCGGGCTCCTGAATTCAAAACATAAAAATACACCTCTGTTCTCCAGGCGGGCTCCTGACTTCAAAACTTGAAAATTATGCCTCTATTCTCCAGGCGGGCTCCTGACTTCAAAACTTAAAAATTCACCTCCGTTCTCCAGGCGGGCTCGACTTCAAAACATAAAAATACACCTCTATTCTCCAGGAGGGCTCCTGACTTCACAACTTTAAAAATTACACCTCTGTTCTCTATGCGGACTCCTGACTTCACAAACTTAACAATTACCCCTCTGTTCTCCAAGCGGGCTCCTGACTTCACAAACTTAATAAAATACACTCCGTTCGCCAGGTGGGCTCCTGACTTCACAACTTTAAAAATTACACCTCAGTTCTCCAGGCGTGCTCCTGACTTCACAAACTTAACAATTACACCTCTGTTCTCCAGGCGGGCTCCTAAATTCACAGTTTTAACAATTACATCTCTGTTCTCCAGGCGGGTTCCTAACTTCAAAACATGAAAATTACACCTCTATTCTCCAGGCGGGCTCCTAACTTCAAAACATAAAAATACACCTCTATTCTCCAGGCGGGCTCCTGACTTCAAAACTTAAAAAAAAAATCTCTGTTCTCATGCCGGGCTCCTGACGTCACAACTTTAAAAAGTACACCTCTGTTCTCCAGGCGTGCTCCTTACTTCACAAACTTAACAATCACACCTCTGTTCTCCAGGCGGGCTCATTACTTCAAAACATAAAAAAACACCTCTGTTCTCCAGGCGGGCTCGTGACTTCACAATTTTTACAATTACACCTCTGTTCTCCAGGCGGGCTCCTGACTTCAAAACTTGAAAATACACCTCTATTCTCCAGGCGGGCTCCTGACTTCAAAACTTAAAGATACACCTCCGTTCTCCGGGCAGGCTCCTGACTTCAAAACTTAAAAATACACCTTTGTTCTCTAGGAGGGCTCCTGACTTCACAACTTTAAAAATTACACCTCTGTTCTCTAGGCGGGCTCCTGACTTCACAAACTTAACAATTACACCTTTATTCTCCAGGCGGGCTCCTAACTTCACAATTTTAACAATTACACCTCTGTTCTCCAAGCGGGCTCCTGACTTCAAAACTTAAAAATACACCTTTGTTCTCATGGTGGGCTTCTGACCTCACAACATTAAAAACTACACCTCTGTTCTCCAGGCGGGCTCCTGACTTCACAAACTTAACAATTACACCTCTGTTCTCTAGGCGGGCTCCCGACTTCACAAATTTAACAATTACACCTCTGTTCTCCAGGCAGGCTCCTGACTTCACAATTTCAACAATTACACCTCTATTCTCCAGGCGGGCTCCTAACTTCAAAACATAAAAATACATCTCTATTCTCATGGCGGGCTCCTGACTTCACAAACTTAACAATTACACTTCTGTTCTCCAGGCGGGCTCCAGACTTCACAATTTTAACAATTACACCTATGTTCTCCAGGCGGGCTCCTAACATCAAAACTTGAAAATTACATCTCTATTCTCCAAGCGGGCTCCTAACTTCAAAACATAAAAATACACCTTTGTTCTCTCGGCGGGCTCCTGACTTCACAAACTTAACAATTACAAATCTGTTGTTCAGGCGGGCTCCTGAATTCAAAACATAAAAATACACCTCTGTTCTCCAGGCGGGCTCCTAACTTCAAAACTTGAAAATTACGCCTCTATTCTCCAGGCGGGCTCCTGACTTCAAAACTTAAAAATTCACCTCCGTTCTCCAGGCGGTCTCGACTTCAAAACATAAAAATACACCTCTATTCTCCAGGAGGGCTCCTGACTTCACAACTTTAAAAATTACACCTCTGTTCTCTATGTGGGCTCCTGACTTCACAAACTTAACAATTACACCTCTGTTCTCCAGGCGAGCTCCTGACTTCACAACTTTAGAAATTACACCTGTATTCTCCAGGCGGGATCCAGACTTCCCAAACTTAACAATTACACCTCTGTTCTCCAGGAGGGCTCCTAACTTTATAATTTTAACAATTATACCTCCGTTCTCCAGGCGGGCTCCTGACTTTATAATTTTAACCATTACACCTCTGTTCTCCAAGCGGGCTCCTGACTTCACTAACTTAACAATTACACTTCGTTCTCCAGGCGGGCTCCTGACTTTACAACTTTAAAAATTACACCTCTGTTCTCCAAGCGTGCTCCTGACTTCACAAACTTAACAATTACACCTCTGTTCTCCAGGCGGGCTCCAAACTTCACAATTTTAACAATTACACCTCTGTTCTCCAGGCGGGCTCCTGACTTCACAAACTTAACAAATACACTACTGTTCTCCAGGCAGGCTCCACACTTCACAATTTTAACAATTACACCTCTGTTTTCCAGGCGGGCTCCTAACTTCAAAACATGAAAATTACACCTCTATTCTCCAGGCAGGCTCCTAACTTCAAAACATAAAAATATACCTCTGCTCTATAGGCGGGCTCCTGACTACAAAACTTAAAAATACACTTTTGTTCTCCAAGCGGGCTCGTGACTTCACAATTTTAACAATTACACCTCTGTTCTCCAGGCGGGCTCCTGACATCAAAACTTGAAAATGAAACCTCTATTCTCCAAGCGGGCTCCTGACTTCAAAACATAAAAATACACCTCTGTTCTCAAGGCGTGCTCCTGACTTCAAAACATAAAAATACACCTCTGTTCTCCAGGCGGGCTCCTGACTTCATAATTTTAACAATTACACCTCTTTTCTCCAGGAGGGCTCCTAACTTCAAAACATAAAAATACACCTTTGTTCTCTCGGCGGGCTCCTGACTTTACAAACATAACAATTACACCTCTATTCTCCAGGTGGGATCCTGATTTCAGAACTTAAAAATACACCTATGTTCTCATGGCGGGCTCCTGACCTCCCAACATTAAAAACTACACCTCTATTCTCCCGGCGGGCTCCTGACTTTACAAACATAACAATTACACCTCTATTCTCCAGGTGGGATCCTGATTTCAGAACTTAAAAATACACCTATGTTCTCATGGCGGGCTCCTGACCTCCCAACATTAAAAACTACACCTCTATTCTCCCGGCGGGCTCCTGACTTTACAAACATAACAATTACACCTCTATTCTCCAGGTGGGATCCTGATTTCAGAACTTAAAAATACACCTATGTTCTCATGGCGGGCTCCTGACCTCCCAACATTAAAAACTACACCTCTATTCTCCCGGCGGGCTCCTGACTTTACAAACATAACAATTACACCTCTATTCTCCAGGTGGGATCCTGATTTCAGAACTTAAAAATACACCTATGTTCTCATGGCGGGCTCCTGACCTCCCAACATTAAAAACTACACCTCTATTCTCCCGGCGGGCTCCTGACTTTACAAACATAACAATTACACCTCTATTCTCCAGGTGGGATCCTGATTTCAGAACTTAAAAATACACCTATGTTCTCATGGCGGGCTCCTGACCTCCCAACATTAAAAACTACACCTCTATTCTCCCGGCGGGCTCCTGACTTTACAAACATAACAATTACACCTCTATTCTCCAGGTGGGATCCTGATTTCAGAACTTAAAAATACACCTATGTTCTCATGGCGGGCTCCTGACCTCCCAACATTAAAAACTACACCTCTATTCTCCCGGCGGGCTCCTGACTTTACAAACATAACAATTACACCTCTATTCTCCAGGTGGGATCCTGATTTCAGAACTTAAAAATACACCTATGTTCTCATGGCGGGCTCCTGACCTCCCAACATTAAAAACTACACCTCTATTCTCCCGGCGGGCTCCTGACTTTACAAACATAACAATTACACCTCTATTCTCCAGGTGGGATCCTGATTTCAGAACTTAAAAATACACCTATGTTCTCATGGCGGGCTCCTGACCTCCCAACATTAAAAACTACACCTCTATTCTCCCGGCGGGCTCCTGACTTTACAAACATAACAATTACACCTCTATTCTCCAGGTGGGATCCTGATTTCAGAACTTAAAAATACACCTATGTTCTCATGGCGGGCTCCTGACCTCCCAACATTAAAAACTACACCTCTATTCTCCCGGCGGGCTCCTGACTTTACAAACATAACAATTACACCTCTATTCTCCAGGTGGGATCCTGATTTCAGAACTTAAAAATACACCTATGTTCTCATGGCGGGCTCCTGACCTCCCAACATTAAAAACTACACCTCTATTCTCCCGGCGGGCTCCTGACTTTACAAACATAACAATTACACCTCTATTCTCCAGGTGGGATCCTGATTTCAGAACTTAAAAATACACCTATGTTCTCATGGCGGGCTCCTGACCTCCCAACATTAAAAACTACACCTCTATTCTCCCGGCGGGCTCCTGACTTTACAAACATAACAATTACACCTCTATTCTCCAGGTGGGATCCTGATTTCAGAACTTAAAAATACACCTATGTTCTCATGGCGGGCTCCTGACCTCCCAACATTAAAAACTACACCTCTATTCTCCCGGCGGGCTCCTGACTTTACAAACATAACAATTACACCTCTATTCTCCAGGTGGGATCCTGATTTCAGAACTTAAAAATACACCTATGTTCTCATGGCGGGCTCCTGACCTCACAACATTAAAAACTACACCTCTATTCTCCAGGCGGGCTCCTGACTTTACAAACATAACAATTACACCTCTATTCTCCAGGTGGGATCCTGATTTCAGAACTTAAAAATACACCTCTATTCTCCTGGCGGGCTCCTGACTTCACAAGTTTAACAATTACACATCTGTTCTCCAGGCGGGTTCCTGACTTCAAAACTTGAAAATTACGCCTCTATTCTCCAGGCGGGCTCCGGACTTCAAAACATAAAAATACACCTCCATTCTCCAGGCGGGCTCATGACTTCAAATCTTAAAAATACACCTCGGTTCTCCAGGTGGGATCCTGACTTCACAACTTTAAAAATTACACCTCTGTTTTCCAGGCGGGCTCCTGACTTCACAAACTTAACAATTACACCTCTGTTCTCCAGGTGAGCTCCTGACTTTACAACTTTTGAAATTACACCTCTATTCTCTAGGCAGGATCATGACTTCCAACACTTAACAATTAAACCTCTTTTCTCCAGGCGGGCTCTTGACTTCACAATTTTAACAATTACACCTCTATTCTCCAGGCGGGCTCCTGACTTCAAAACTTTAGAAATTACACCTCTATTCTCCAGGCGGGATCCTGACTTCCAACACTTATCAATTACACCTCTGTTCTCCAGGTGGGCTCCTTACTTCAAAATTTAAAAATACACCTCTGTTCTACAGGCGGGCTCCTGACTTCGAAACATTAAAATTAAAACTCTGTTATACGAGTTGGGTTCCTCACTTCAAACTTGAGAAATACGCCTCTGTTCTCCAGGCGAGTTCCTAACTTCTTTAGTTTAATTGTATTCCTATATTCTCCATGCGGGCTCTTGAATTCAAAACTTTGAAAGTACACCTCTGTTATCCAGGCGGGCTTCTGACTTCAAAACTTAAAAAGATACGCCTCTGTTCTCCAGGCAGGCTACCGACTTCAAAACTTAAAAAGTTACACCTCTGTGCTCCAGGAGGGCTCCTGACTTCACAACTTTAAAAATTACACCTCTATTTTCCAGGTGGGCTCCTCACTTCACAAACTTAACAAGTACACCTCTGTTCTCCAAGCGGGCTCCTGTCTTCACAAACTTAACAATCACACCTCCGTTCTCCAGGCGGGCTCCTAACTTCACACCTTTAAAAATTACACCTGTGTTCTGCAGGCGGGCTCCTGACTTTACAAACTTAACAAATACACCTTTGTTCTCCAGACGGGCTCCACACTTCACAATTTTAACAATTATACCTCTGTTCTCCAGGCGAGCTCCCGACTTCACAAACTTAACAAATACACCACTGTTCTCCAGGCAGGCTCCACACTTCACAATTTTAACAATTACACCTCTGTTTTCCAGGCGGGCTCCAAACTTCAAAACATAAAAATTACACCTCTATTCTCCAGGCGGGCTCCTAACTTCAAAACATAAAAATATACCTCTGCTCTATAGGCGGGCTCCTGACTACAAAACTTAAAAATACACTTTTGTTCTCCAAGCGGGCTCGTGACTTCACAATTTTAACAATTACACCTCTGTTCTCCAGGCGGGCTCCTGACTTCAAAACATAAAAGTACACCTCTGTTCTCATGGTGGGCTTCTAACCTCACAACGTTAAAAACTACACCTCTGTTCTCCAGGCGGGCTCCTGACTTCACAAACTTAACAATTACACCTCTGTTCTCCAGGCGGGCTCCCGACTTCACAAACTTAACAATTACACCTCTGTTCTCCAGGCGGGCTCCTTACTTCACAATTTCAACAATTATACCTCTGTTCTCCAGGCGGGCTCCTAACTTCAAAATATAAAAATACATCTCTGTTCTCATGGCGGGCTCCTGACCTCACAAATTTAAAATTTACACCGCTGTTCTCCAGGCGGTCTCCAGACTTCACTAACTTAAAAATTACATATCTGTTGTTCAGGCGGACTCCTGAATTCAAAACTTAAAAATACACCTCAGTTCTTTAGGCGGGCACCTGACTTCAAAACTTCAAAATTACACCTCTATTCTCCAGGTGGGCTCCTGACTTCAATACTTAAAAATTCACCTCCGTTCTCCAGGCGGGCTCGACTTCAAAACATAAAAATACAACTCTGTTTTCCAGGCGGGCTCCTGACTTTAAAACTTTAGAAATTAGACCTCTGTTCTCTATGCGGGCTCCTGACTTCACAAACTTAACAATTACACCTCTGTTCTCCAGGCGAGCTCCTGACTTCACAACTTTAGAAATTACACCTCTATTCTCCAGGCGGGATCCTGACTTCCCAAACTTAACAATTACACCTCTTTTCTCCAGGCAGGCTCCTGACTTTATAATTTTAACAACTACGCCTCTGTTCTCCAGGCGGGCTCCTGACTTCATAATTTTAACAATTACACCTCTTTTCTCCAGGAGGGCTCCTAACTTCAAAACTTAAAAATTACACCTCTATTCTCCAGGCGAGCTCCCGACTTCAAAACTTAAAAATACACCTATGTTCTCATGGCGGGCTCCTGACCTCACAACATTAAAAACTACACCTCTATTCTCCAGGCGGGCTCCTGACTTTACAAACTTAACAATTACACTTCTGTTCTCCAGGTAGGATTCTGACTTCAAAACATAAAAATACACCTCTGTTCTCCAGGCGGGCTCCTGACTTCACAATTTTAACAATTACACCTCTGTTCTGCAGGCGTGTTCCTGAATTCAAAACTTTAAAATTACACCTCTATTCTCCAGGCGAGCTCCGGACTTCATAACAGTAAAATAAACCTCCGTTCTCCAGGCGGGCTCCTTACTTCAAAACTTAAAAATACACCTCGGTTCTCCAGGCGGCCTCCTAACTTTACAACTTTAAAAATTACACCTCTGTTCTACAGGCAGGCTCCTGACTTCACAAACTTAACAATTACACCTCTGTTCTCCAGGCGGGATCCTGACTTCCAACACTTAACAGTTACACCTCTGTTCTCCAAGCGGGCTCCTGACTTCACAATTTTAACAATTACACCTCTGTTCTCTTGGCGGGCTCCCGACTTTAAAACTTTAGAAATTACACCTCTATTATCCAGACGGGATCCTGACTTCCAACATTTAACAATTACACCTCCGTTCTTCACGCGGGCGCCTGACTTCAAAATTTAAAAATACTCCTCTGTTCTCCAGGCGGGCTCCTGACTTCGAAACTTTAAAATTACAACTCTGTTCTACGAATTGGGTTCCTCACTTCAAACTTTAGAGACACGCCTCTGTTCTCCAGGCGGGTTCCTGACTTCTTTACTTTAATTGTATTCCTCTATTCTCCGTGCGGGCTCTTGACTTCAAAACATTAAAAGTACACCTCTGTTATCCAGGCGGGCTCCTGACTTCAAAACATAAAAAGGTACGCCTGTGTTCTCCAGGCGGGCTACCGACTTCGAAATGTAAAAAGTTACACCTCTGCTCTCCAGGCGGGCTCCTGACTTCACAACTTTAAAAATTACACCTTTGGTCTCCAGGTGGGCTCCTGACTTCACATACCTAACAATTACACCTCTGTTTTCCAAGCGGGCTCCTACCTTCACAATTTTAACAATTACACCTCCGTTCTCCAGGCGGGCTCCTAACTTCAAAACTTAAAAATTACACCTCTATTCTCCAGGCGAGCTCCTGACTTCAAAACTTAAAAATACACCTCTGTTCTCATGGAGGGCTCCTTACCTCACAACATTAAAAGCCACACCTCTATTCTCCAGGCGGGCTCCTGACTTCACAAACTTAATAATTACACCTCTGTTCTCCAGGTGGGATCCTGACTTCAAAACTTAAAAATACACCTCTATTCTCCTGGCGGGCTCCTGACTTCACAAGTTTAACAATTACACATCTGTTCTACAGGCGAGTTCCTGACTTCAAAACTTGAAAATTACACCTCTATTCTCCAAGCGGGCTCCGGACTTCAAAACATAACAATTACACCTCTTTTCTCCAGGCGGGCTCTTGACTTCACAATTTTAACAATTACACCTCTATTCTCCAGGCGGGCTCCTGACTTCAAAACTTTAGAAATTATACCTCGATTCTCCAGGCGGGATCCTGACTTACAACACTTAACAAATACACCTCTGTTCTCCAGGCGGGCTCCTTACTTCAAAATTTAAAAATACACCTCTGTTCTCCAGGCGGGCTCCTGACTTCGAAACATTAAAATTACAACTCTATTATACGAGTTGGGTTCCTCACTTCAAACTTGAGAGATACGCCTCTGTTCTCCAGGCGAGTTCCTAACTTCTTTACTTTAATTGTATTCCTATATTCTCCATGCGGGCTCTTGAATTCAAAACTTTAAAAGTACACCTCTGTTATCCAGGCGGGCTTCTGACTTCAAAACTTAAAAAGGTACGCCTCTGTTCTCCAGGAGGGCAACCGACTTCAAAACTTAAAAAGTTACACCTCTGTGCTCCAGGCGGGCTCTTGACTTCACAACTTTAAAAATTATACCTCTATTCTCCAGGTGGGCTCCTGACATCACAAACTTAACAATTACACCTCTGTTCTCCAAGCGGGCTCCTGTCTTCACAAACTTAATAGTCACACCTCTGTTCTCCAGGCGGGCTCCTGACTTCACAACTTTAAAATTTACACCTCTGTTCTGCAGGCGGGCTCCTGACTTCACAAACTTAACAAATACACCTCTGTTCTCCAGGCAGGCTCCATACTTCACAATTTTAACAATTACACCTCTGTTTTCCTGGCGGGCTCCTAACTTCAAAACATGAAAATTACACCTCTATTCCCCAAGCGGGCTCCTGACTTCAAAACATAAAAATACACCTCTGCTCTCCAGGCGGGCTCCTGACTACAAAACTTAAAAATACCCTTCTGTTTTCCAAGCGGGCTCGTGACTTCACAATTTTTAACAATTACACCTCTGTTCTCCAGGCGGGCTCCTGACTTCAAGACTTGAAAATTACACCTCTATTCTCCAGGCGGGATCCTGACTTCAAAACTTAATAATACACCTCCGTTCTCCAGGCGGGCTCCTGACTTCAAAACATAAAAATACACCTCTATTCTCCAAGCGAGCTCCTGACTTCACAACTTTAAAAATTACACCTCTGTTCTCTAGGCGGGCTCCCGACTTCACAAACTTAACTATTACCTCTCTGTTCTCTAGGCGAGCTCTTGATTTTACAACTTTAGAAATTACACCTCTATTCTCCAGGCGGGATCCTGACTTCCCAAACTTAACAATTACACCTCTGTTCTCCAGGCGGGCTCCTGACTTTTATAATTTTAACAATTACACCTCTATTCTCCAGGCGGGCTCCTAACTTCACAATTTTAACAATTACACCTCTATTCTCCAGGCGGGTTCCTGAATTCAAAACTTGAAAATTACACCTCTATTCTCCAGGCGGGATCTGGAGTTCAAAACATAAAAATACACCTTCGTTCTCCAGGCGGGCTCCTGACTTTAAAACTTAAAAATACACCTCGATTCTCCAGGCGGCCTTGTGACTTCACAACTTTAAAAATTACACCTCTGTTCTCTAGGCAGGCTCCAAACTTCACAAACTTATCAATTACACCTCTGTTCTCCAGGTGAGCTCATGACTTCACAACTTTAGAACTTACACCTATATTCTCCAGGCGGGATCCTGACTTCCAACACCTAACAATTATACCTCCGTTCTCCAGGCGGGCTCCTAACTTCAAAGTTGAAAATTACACCTCTATTCGCCACGCGAGCTCCTAACTTCAAAACTTAAAAATACACCTCTGTTCTCATGGCGGGCTCCTGACCTCACAACATTAAAAACTACACCTCTGTTCTCTAGGCGGGCTCCTGACTTCAGAAACTTAACAATTACACCTCTGTTCTCCAGGTGGGCTCCTGACTTCAAAACATAAAAATACACCTCTGTTCTCCAGGCGGGCTCCTGACTTCTCAATTTTAACAATTACACCTCTGTTCTCCAGGCGGGTTCCTGAATTCAAAACTTGAAAATTACACCTCTATTCTCCAGGCAGGCTCCGGACTTCAAAACTGTAAAATACACCTCCGTTCTCCAGGCGGGCTCCTAACTTTAAAACTTAAAAATACACCTCGGTTCTCTAGGCGGCCTCCTGACTTCACAACTTTAAAAATTACACCTCTGTTCCACAGGCGGGCTCCTGACTTTACAAACTTAACAATTACACCTCTGTTCTCCAGGCGAGCTCTTGACTTCACAACTTTAGAAACTACATCTATATTCTGCAGGCGGGATCCTGACTTCCAACACTTAACAGTTACACCTCTGTTCTCCAAGCGGGCTTCTGACATCACAATTTTAACAATTACACCTCTGTTCTCTTGGCGGGCTCCCGACTTCACAACTTTAGAATTTACACCTCTATTCTCCATACGGGATCCTAACTTCCAACCTCTAACAATTACACCTCTGTTCTCCAGGCGGGCTCCTGACTTCAAAAATTAAAAATATACCTCTGTTCTCCAGGCGGGCTACTGACTTCGAAATATTAAAATTACAACTCTGTTCTACGGGTTGGGTTCCTCACTTCAAACTTTAGAGACACGCCTCTGTTCTCCAGGCGAGTTCCTGACTTCTTTACTTTAATTGTATTCCTCTATTCTCCATGCGGGATCTTGACTTCAAAACATTAAAAGTACACCTTTGTTATCCAGGCGGGCTCCTGACTTCAAAACATAAAAAGGTACGCCTGTGTTCTCCAGGCGGGCTACCGACTTCAAAACTTAAAAAGTTACACCTCTGTTCTCCGGGCAGTGTCCTGACTTCACAACTTTAAAAATTACACCTTTGTTCTCCAGGTGGGCTCCTGACTTCACATGCTTAACAATTACACCTCTGTTTTCCAAGCGGGCTCCTACCTTCACAATTTTAACAATTACACCTCCGTTCTTCAGGCGGGCTCCTGACTTCAAAAGTTGAAAATTAAACCTCTATTCTCTAGGCGGGCACATGACTTTAAAACTTAAAAACACACCTCTGTTCTCCAGGTGGGCTCCTGACTTCAAAACTTAAAAATACACCTCTGTTCTCCAGGCGGGCTCCTGACTTCACAACTTTAAAATTACACATCTGTTCTCCAGTCGGGCTCCTAACTTCACAAATTTAACAATTACACCTCCGTTCTACGGGCGGGCTCCTGACTTCACAACTTTAAAAATTACACCGCTGTTCTCCAGGCTGGCTCCTGACTTCACAAACTTAACAATTACACTTCTGTTCTCCAGGCGGGCTCCAGACTTCACAATTTTAACAATTACACCTATGTTCTCCAGGCGGGCTCCTAACTTCAAAACATAAAAATACACCTCTGTTCTCCAGGCGGGCTCCTGACTTCACAACATTAAAAATTACACCTCTGTTCTCCAAATGGGCTCCTAACTTCACAAACTTAACAATTACACCTCTGTTCTCCAGGTGGGCTTCTGACTTCACAATTTTAACAATTACATATCAGTTCTCCAAGCGGGCTCCTGACTTCAAAACTTAAAAATACACCTCTGTTCTCATGTCGGGCTCCTGACCTCGCAACTTTAAAAACTACACCTCCGTTCTTCAGGCGGGCTCCTGACTTCACAAACTTAACAATCACACCTCTGTTCTCCAGGCGGGCTCCTAACTTCAAAACTTAAAAATACACCTCCGTTCTCCAGGCGGGCTCGTGACTTCACAATTTTAACAATTACATCTATGTTCTCCATACGGGCTCCTAACATCAAAACTTGAAAATTACACATCTATTCTCCAGGCGGGCTCCTGAATTCAAAACTTAAAATTACACCTCCGTTCTTCGGGCGGGCTCCTGACTTCAAAACTTAAAAATACACCTCCATTCTCCAGGCAGGCTCCTGACTTCACAACTTTAGAAATTACACCTCTATTCTCAAGGCGGGATCCTGATTTCCCAAACATAACAATTACACCTTTGTTCTTCAGGCAGGCTCCTGACTTCACAATTTTAACAATTACACCTCTGTTCTCCAGGCGGGCTCTTGACTTCATAATTTTAACAATTACACCTCTGTTCTCTAGGTGGGCTTCTAACTTCAAAACTTGAAAATTACACCTCTATTCTCCAGGCGAGCTGCTGACTTCAAAACCTAAAAATACACCTCTGTTCTCCAGGCGGGTTGCTGGCTTCACAACTTTAAAAATTACACCTGTGTTCTCCAGGCGGGCTCCTGACTTCACAACTTTAAAAATTACACCTCTGTTATCCAGACGGGCTCCTGACTTCACAAACTCAACAATTACACCTCTGTTCTCCAGGCGGGCTCCTGACTTCAAAATTTTAACAATTACACCTCTGTTCTCCAAGCGGGCTCCTGACTTCAAAACATAAAAATAAACCTCTCTTCTCATGGCGGGCTCCTGACCTCACAACGTTAAAAACTATACCTCTGTTCTCCACACGGGCTCCTGACATCACAAACTTAACAATTACACCTCTGTTCTCCAGGCGGGCTCCTAACTTCAAAACTTGAAAATTACACCTCTATTCTCCAGGCGAGCTGCTGACTTCAAAATTTAAAAATACACCTCTGTTCTCCAGGCGGGCTCCTGACTTCACAACTTTAAAAATTACACCTGTGTTCTCCAGGCGGTTTATTACTTCACAAACTCAACAATTACACCTCTGTTCTCCAGGCGGGCTCCTAACTTCACAACTTTAAAAATTATACCTCTGTTCTCCAGGTGGACTCCTAACTTCACAAACTTAACAACTACGCCTCTATTCTCCAGGCGGGCTCCTGACTTCACAATTTTAATAATTACATCTCTGTTCTGCAAGCGGGCTCCTGACTTCAAAACGTAAAAATACACCTCTGTTCTCATGTCGGGCTCCTGACTTCACAAACTTAACACTTACACCTCTGTTCTCCAGGTGGGCTCCTGACTTCACTAACTTAACAATTACACCTCTGTTCTCCAGGCGAGCTCCTGACTTTACAACACTAGAAATTACACCTCTATTCTCCAAGCGGGATCCTGAATTCCCAAACTTAACAATTACACCTCTGTTCTCCAGGCGGGAACCTGACTTCATATTTTTAACAATTAAACCTCTATTCTCTCGGCAGGCTCTTGACTTCATAATTTTAACAATTACACCTCTCTTCTCCAGGCAGGCTCCTAACTTCAAAACTTGAAAATTACACCTCTATTCTCCAGGCGAGCTGCTGATTTCAAAATTTTAAAATACACCTCTGTTCTCCAGGCGGGCTCCTGACTTCACAACTTTAAAAATTAAACCTCTGTTCTCCAAGTGGGCTCCTGACGTCACAATTTTAACAATTACATCTCTGTTCTCCAAGCGGGCTCCTGACTTCAAAACTTAAAAATACACCTCTGTTCTCATGTCGGGCTCCTGACTTCACAAACTTAACAATTACACCTCTGTTCTCTAGGCGAGCTCCTGACTTTACAACATTAGAAATTACACCTCTATTCTCCAAGCGGGATCCTGACTTCCCAAACTTCACAATTACACCTCTGCTCTCCAGGCGTGCACCTGACTTCATAATTTTAACAATTAAACATCTATTCTCTAGGCGGGCTCGTGACTTCATAATTTTAACAATTACACCTCTCTTCTCCTGGCGGGCTCCTAGCTTTAAAACTTGAAAATTACACCTCTATTCTCCAGGCGAGCTGCTGATTTCAAAATTTAAAAATACAAATCTGTTCTCCAGGCGGGCTCCTGACTTCATAACTTTAAAAATTACACATTTGTTCTCCAAGTGGGCTCCTAACTTCACAAACTTAACAATTACACCTCTGTTCTCCAGGTGGGCTCCTGACTTCACAATTTTAACAATTACATCTCTGTTCTCCAAGCGGGCTCCTGACTTCAAAACTTAAAAATACACCTCTGTTCTCATGTCGGGTGTGAGCATGTAATTTTTGCCCTAAGCAAATTATTCCAAAAGTTGCAAATTAAATAATTTTACAATTTTTAGAAATTTTGGTTGCATTTTGTCGTATTAATTAGTTGCTTAATAACTCGTGTTAAAAATACAAAATATGCATTTAGAATTTTTATTTCATTCTTAGTATTAATTAGGTAGCAATGTGTTTTAAAGCAAAATTAAAGAAAATGACAAAAATGGTCTTTGCATTTATTTTTTTTAATTTTTAATAATTTTTAAATAATTTCTTATAATTTAAAAAATAATAGACGAAATACAAAATATAAATAAAAATACATACAATACAAAAGGAAGGTGAAAATATAATAATAGACAAAGAGAAAATATAATGCAGATTTAGGCTCAAAATACCCTCAGCCA
>MDKF010270557.1:0-15809 GCA_026770625.1 Nicotiana glauca | reverse complement strand
GATATGTTACGTTGGTACTCGGTTGAGTTAGGCACCGGGTGCGCGTTGCGGCCCTTTGGTTTGGGTCGTGACACGTATGGCACCAGCGGAGCTGAAGGAGTTAAAAGAGAAGCTTCAGGGACTCCTAGATAAGGGGTTCATTCGGCCTAGTATGTCACCTTGGGTGCGCCGGTTCTGTTTGTGAAGAATAAGGATGGAACTATGAGAATGTGCATTGATTATAAGCAATTGAACAAAGTAACAATTAAGAACAACTATCCTTTGCCTCACATTAATGATTTATTCGACCAGCTTCAGGGAGCGAGGGTATTCTCCAAGATTGATCTCCGTTTGGGTTATCACCAATTGAAGATCGGGATTTGGATATTCTTAAGACAGCCTTCAGGACCAGATATGGTCACTATGAGTTCCTGGTTATGTCTTTTGGGCTGACCAATGCCCCAGCAACGTTCATGCATCTGATGAACAACGTGTTCCAGCCTTATCTTGACTCATTTGTCATAGTTTTCATTGATGATATCCTGGTATATTCACGTAGTTAGGAGGAGCACGCAGATCATTTAAGGGTTGTGTTACAGAGATTGAGGGAGGAGAAGCTTTATGCAAAGTTCTCCAAGTGTGAGTTTTGGCTCAGTTCAGTGGCATTCTTGGGGCACGTGGTGTCTAGTGAGGGTATTCAGGTCGACCCAAAGAAGATAGAGGCGGTTCAGAGTTGGCCCAGACTGTCTTTAGCCATAGAGATTCATAGATTTCTTAGTTTGGCAGGCTATTATCGTCGGTTTGTTCAGGGATTCTCATCTATCGCATCGCCCTTAACCAAGTTAACTTAGAAGGGTGCTTCATTTTTATGGTCGGACGAGTGTGAGGAGAGCTTTCAGAAGCTCAAGATAGCTTTGACTACAACTCTAGTATTGGTTTTTCCTTCAGCTTCAGGTTCATATACCGTGTATTGTGATGCTTCCAGAGTAGGGATTGGTTGTGTGTTGATGCAGGAGGGTAGAGTTATTGCTTATGCTTCTCGTCAGTTGAAGCCCCATGAGAAGAACTACCCCGTTCATGATTTGGAGTTGGCTACCATAGTTCAATCATTGAAGATTTTGAGGCATTACTTGTATGGCGTATCTTGTGAGGTATTCACTGATCATCACAGTCTTCAAAATTTATTCAAGCAAAAGGATCTTAATTTGAGGAAGCGGAGGAGGTTGGAGTTGCTTAAGGATTATGACATCACTATATTGTACCATCCGAAGAAGGCCAATGTGGTGGCCGATGCTTTGAGCCAAAAGGCAGTGAGTATGGGGAGTTTGGCATATATTCCAGTTGGGGAGAGACCTCTTGTGGTTGATGTTCAGGCCTTAGCCAATCGGTTCGTAAGGTTGGATATTTCGGAGCCCAATCGAGTATTGGATTGTGTGGTTTCTCGGTCTTCCCTATATGAACGCATCAGAGAGCGTCAGTATGATGATCCACACTTGCTTGTCCTGAGAGACAGAGTTCATCATGATGATGCCAAATATGTGACTATTGGAGATAATGGGTTTTTGAGGATGCATGGCCGGATCTGTGTGCCCAATGTAGATGGACTTCGGGAGTTGATTCTAGAAGAGACCCATAGCTCGTGGTATTCTATTCATCCAGGAGCCGCGAGGATATATCAGGATCTGAAACAACATTATTGGTGGCGTAAAATGAAGAAAGATATTGTGGGATTTGTAGCTCGGTGTCTCAATTGTCAGCAGGTGAAATATGAGCATCAAAGACTGGGTGGCTTGCTTCAGCAGATGGTTATTCCTTAGTGGAAGTGGGAGAGGATCACTATGGACTTTGTTGTGTGACTTCCATGGACTTTGAAGAAGTTCGATGCTATTTGGGTGATTTTGGATCGGCTGACCAAGTACGCGCACTTCATTCCTATCTATACTACTTATTCTTCAAAGCGGTTGGCAGAGATATATATTCGAGAGATTGTTCGGTTGCTTTCAGATCGGGCCACTCAATTTACTTCCCAGTTTTGGAAGTCTGTTCAGTGAGAGTTGGGTACTTAGGTGTAGTTGAATACAACTTTTCACCCTTAGATGGATGGACAGTCCGAGCGCACCATTCAGGTATTGGAGGATATGCTACGCGCTTGTGTTATTGATTTTAGAGGGTCATGGGATCATTTTTTACCGCTTGTAGAGTTTTCTTATAACAACAGCTACCAGTCGAGTATTCAGATAGCTCTATATGAGGCTTTGTATGAGAGGCGATATAGATCTCCAGTTGGTTGGTTTGAGCCTGGTGAGGCTAGGCTATTGGGGACAAATTTGGTTCAAGATGCCTTAGATAAAGTGAAGGTGATATAGGAGAGACTTCGTACAACGCAGTAGAGCCAAAAGAGTTATGCTGACAGGAAGGTTCGAGATGTGTCCTACATGGTTGGTAAGAAGGTCCCGTTGAAGACTTCGCCCACGAAGGGTGTTATGAGATTCGAAAAGAAAGGAAAGTTGAGTCTGCGGTTCATTGGGCCTTTTTAGGTACTTCAGAGGATTGGGGAGGTGGCTTATGAGCTTGCTTTGCCACCCAGCTTGTCGAGTGTGCATCCGCTTTTCCATGTTTCTATGCTCCGGAAGTATATTGGAGATTCGTCTCATGTTCTAGATATCAGCACCGTTCAATTGGAGGGTGATTTGACTTATGATGTGGAGCCAACAGCTATTTTGGAGCGTCAGGTTTGGAAGTTGAGATCAAAAGATATAGCTTCGATGAAGGTTCAGTAGAGAGGTCGACCCGTGGAGGGGTCTACCTGGGAGACCGAGTGGGAGATGCAGAGCAAATATCCTCACATGTTTGAGGCTTCAGGTACGTTTCTTAACTCGTTCGAGGACGAATGTTTGTTTTAGTTGGGGAGGATGTAACGACTCGGCCGGTCATATCATGAGTTATCGGTCAGTTTCCCCCATTTCTACTTCTTATTGCTTTGTTCATATATGTTTTGAGGTATCGGGTTGGTTGGATTGAATCCGATTTTGGTTTTGGTGAAGTTTGAGACACTTAGTCTCTTTTAACAAAGCTTAAGTTGGAAAGGTCAATCGGATGTTGACTTATGTATTAGAGGACTCGGATGTGAGTTTCGATGGTTCGGTTAGCTTCGGGAGGTGATTTATGACTTAAGAGTGTGATTGGAATGGGTTTTGGATATGTGGATTAGAATTAGGCATGAATTGGCAAAGTTGATATTTTGGCGATTTTCGGTTGATAGGCGAGATTTTGATATAGGGGTTGGAATGGAATTCCGAGAGTTATAGTACCTTCGTTATATCATTTGGGACATGTGTGCAAAATTTCAAATTATTCAGACGTGGTTTGGTTGGATTTTTTTATCAAAAGCAGAATTCGGAAGTTTTTTAGAAACTTAGGCTTGAATTCGATGTGTTTCGGATGATTTTATGTTGTTTGAGGTGTTTTGAGGATTGGAACAAGTTTGAATAAGGTCTTAGGATGTGTTGGTGCTTTTGGTTGAGGTCCCGAGGGCCTCGGGGTGAATTCGGATGGTTATCGGGAATATTTCAGACTTGAGAGTTTGCAGAAAATTTGCTGCTTCTGGTGTTTTCGCACCTGCGGTTTGGGGGCCGCCGGTGCGGCACTGCATGTGCGAGGAAGAGACCGCAGAAGCGGTTCTAGAGGGGATCTTCAGGAATTCGCAAATGGTTATGGGAGCCACATCTGCGAAACTGCAAATGAAGTAGACGGATCGCAGATACGGCAAAGGCTGGCTTTAATGAATTTTCGCAGAAGCGTATGGGTCGACCGCATATGCGGTATCGCAGAAGCTGGTTTTGGACCGTAGATGCGGAAAGGCCTGGACAGACCATATATGCTATTTTATTTCGTGATTTTGGGTTATTTCACCATTGTTGCCTTCGACCTTGAAACTTTTTGGGCGATTCTGAAGAGAGAAACCAAGAGACTTCGTTAAGGTAAGGAATTTTGGACCAAAAACTCAATTATTTGATTGTATTTAATGAATTTAGGGCTGTAATTAAAGGAATTAAAGGGCAAAAATGGAGGATTAGGGCTTGAGTTTAAGAGGCCTTTAAATGGGAATTTGAGGGGACATTTGGACTCCAATTTTAGTATTTTTGATATGTATGAACTCGTGGGGAGATAAGGAACCTATTGGTGTAAGAATTTTTGAGTTTTGAGAAGTGGGCCCAGGGCTCGAGTTTTGGTAACATTGGGATTTTTGGTATTTTTCGATTGTTTTCGCTTGGGCTTCGTTCCCTTAGCATATTTTGAAGCCGTAATTCTGATTTTGACTAGATTCGATGCGAGTGGAGGCCGATTCAAGAGGTAAAGGCGTCGCGGAGTAGTATTTTCACCGGTTTGAATAAGTAACCATTGTAAATCTGGAACTGAGGGTACAAAACCCCGATATTTGTCTTGCTTTGACAATCACGGTGATACATATGCTAGGTGACGAGCGTGTGAGCGTGCACCGATAAGGATTGTGATTTGGTCCGTCCCATAGCGACTATTAAGCCGCGTATTTGATTTGGAAATATTATATTATTCCTTGTTTTGGGTATTACACTGTATTATGGGCTGTATGCCCTGTTTGGGGCCTTGTGTCGACCTGTAGCAACCCTTAGGGGCATTTTGCCTATTTTCCTCACATTACTTGCTAGAAGCAAACTCTCAGTCATGTTTTACCTGCTTAATTGTTTAAAATTGGTTTCTTACACTACTCCTAATGGTGAGGACTGTTTGGGTTGAGTTCCCTAATTTCCATTGTTATGCCCGAGAAGCTGTGAGGTTAAAGACTGAGAGAGGTTGGGAACTCCAATTGTGAGGATATTTATACATATATATGGATCGGGCTGCATGCCGTAGCGATACTTATATGGATCGGACTGCACACCGCAGTTTACGTATATATTGGATCGGGTTGCACGCCGTAGCGATATGACGTTTGGGCTATAGGAGCCCCTCCGGAGTCTGCACACCCCCAGTGAGTGTGTCAACTATAAACATATGGATCGGGCTGCATACTGCAACGGTTACTATGATTTCTATCTTTATGAGATATAAATGAGCCGATTGCTGAAAGTGAGTACTGAGAGGTTTGCTCGAAGGGCCATATTTTGAGTGATTCTTTGCCCTAGGGGCCCTATTATGTTGTTTCTACTGTTTCACTCTTTTCTTAGAGAAGTTTCTGTTGGATATATTGCTAAATAACTGATTTCAATGTTTTAAATTGGAATGATAATTCTTTTGACGAAACTAATTTTAAGGTTATATGTTTTCGAACTGCTCGTCACTGCTTTCAGTATTTATTTACTTTAGTTACTTACTGATTTGGCGTACTCACATTACTCTCTGCACCTTGTGTGCAGATTCAGGTACCCGAGCGGCCGAGTGAGAGCTTTTCAGTTGTTCATCAATTGCCGGGGATTTCGAGGTAGTTGCATGGCATTCGCAGCCATGTTTTCTCCCTTCTATCCTGTTAATTTACGCATTTCTGTAGACATTTGATGTATTAGGTATTCACACTTATATTAGAGGCTCTAGACTTGTGACACTAGATTGTTGGGGCTGTGTAGTTATTGTCATTTTTACCTTCCGCATATTTCTGCTATTTTAACTCTTATGATGAATTTCGCATTTGAAAAACTTATGATAGAAAATGTCTTAATGTTAACGTGAAATAGGTTGTGGTTAGTTAAATGGTTGGCTTGCCTAGTAATGTGATAGGCACTATCACGACCGATATTTGGGGTCGTGACAAGATTGTGACATGGTCTGTACCACAGCAAGTAATAAAGTTATGTGTTTTAGAAAGAATTTCTATAAATTGGGCTGAATGTCATATTTGGTCCTTGTGCCAGAGCTGTTTGGACCCTTGGGGGCCTTTTCTTACTATCTTCTCATTGTTTTTATTTTAAAATCTATAGATAGTCATGCTATATTTAGTGATTTCATAACTCAGTCTTTATTACCTTGTTTTGATGCATATAAAATATTATTTGGGGATGAGTACCTTGTTATTACTAGTAGCCTAAGTGGCTTGAGAGGGTTATGACTGAGTGAGGCCCAGAGCCTATTTTTGTGAGAATATTATGGGATCGGGCTGCGCGTTGCAGCATGTTGTTACCGATTCATGATTATGTGAGACTGAGGGCCTGATTGATTTATTCCACAAGGTGGCTTGTTATAGCGCTTGGGCTGAAGGAGCCCTCCGGAGTCTGCACACCCCTAGTGAGTACGAGTACCCTGAGTGAGTGATATGAGATATGCTTGAGGGGATGTATAGGAGTAACTATGAGATTTTCTTGATGGGTTGTATATGAGTGATGTTCTGCCCGAGGGGCTGCTTATGAATGGTCTTTTGCCCGAGGGGCTGTTTACGATTTTCATTACTTTTACTCTCTTTTGCGTTGAGCATCTTTTGAAAATGTTGAAAAATATCTTCAAATGATTTTTACCGAAAACTGGATTTTAAACGAGATGATTTGACTCACGTACTGATTTAAAAGCATGTTGTAATTTTCTAAGATTTCATGATGCGGACTTTATGTGTTTTACTGCTCGTCACTACTACTCAGTATTTATTTACTGTTATTACTTACTGAGTTGGCGTACTCACATTACTCCCTGCACCTTGTGTGCAGATCCAAGGTTTGTTGGACGTGCTAGTGAGTGTTGATTTCATCCGCCGCGGATCTGTTGGAGTTAGCCAGGTAGTTGCATAGCGATCGCAACCCTGCTCTTCTCCCTCCTATCTTCCTATATATGTTATTAGTCGTTTTCCAGATTGAATTAGTCTTAGTATTATCGGACGGTTCTTAGTAGATGCTCATACCTAGTGATACCCCGATGACGGGCTTTTCTTTCTGCACTTTGTTATTCATATTTATCTTGTGAAGTTTTATTAATTAAATAGCTTGAAGTAATCTTTAAACTAAAATATCGGGTTATTTTTTGTAAAAGAGTCAGCTTGCCTAGTTCTACGATAGGCACCATCACGACATGGTAGATTTGGGTCGTGACATACTCAAAATTTAGATATAAGTCCAATCTAACACCAAGTATCCAAATTAAATATTTATAAAATTTAACTCAAAATATACATGCTTATTGACTTAAATAAACATTTTCAAAATAGTTAGGGCTACACGTGCGAGGCATACAAAATAGAGACTAGTCTATGTTATTATAAAAGCACGAATAATTTGTTAAATATTAAACGATTAGAATATCCCCAAAATATTGATCGACTTTTATACCACTAAATACTTATATAATTTAAAGATATAATTATAAATTACCTAATAATAAAATTCTTTTTTGACTTAAACTATACATATGTCAGGCTTACAAAATTAATCCTACTGGATTACAAAAGCATGTCCATGATTTTCTCTCTTCTTCTTTTTTCCAACGTAAGATGCATATGCATATAATGAAATTGCGTACATGAATTTTTAACCTCTTTTTGTATTTTGTGATTTATTTTATTTTTATTCTTGTAATGTTTGATCTGATTTGGTAAAGTTCTTAATTTTATTATGGCCAAATACATATGCAGCCCCTTAAATTTGTTCACTTTTTTTACTTAGGCACTTGAACTAAGAGTAGTTCCTATTGAACACTTAGGGGTCGTTTGGTAGGGTGTATAAGAATAATGCGGAATAAAGTGTATTAGTAATGCATATATTAGTAATGCATGCATTAGTAATGCAAGCATTAGTTATGCAAATATTATTTCTTATCTATTATTTGGTGTGATATATTAAAATTATAATGCATTGCATAATTTTTAAAAAAAAATAGTTGCTTACAAAAATGCCCTCCATATTCTCTAGTTTTAAGGGACTTTAAGGATAATTTTATCTTTAACCATGCTAATGCATGCATTAATGCCATGGTTTTCTATGCATTACTTATGCATGAGATAATGCCAAGTATGGTGTACAACTAATACAAGTATTAGTTATACACAAGTTGAAAAAAGGTACCAAACAATGTATTAGTAATGCATTGAGCTAATGCTTGCATTATTTTTTCTAATACCTCCTACCAAACGACCCCTTAATGTGATCTAGAAATGTGCCTATTGGACACTTAGAGGTCGTTTGGTAGCTGGTTAGAAGAAAGGTTATTCATGTATAAGGGGTAACATAACTTATACCATATTTGGTAGGCAATAGTTATTTTGTATAAAATTCTGCATAACTAATACCATGTTTGGTTGACATTTTTCAATAATGCATAAATAATACATGTATAAGTTATGAGTCAATCTGTGTATTATTTTATGCGGGGTAGAAGATGGAATAACTAATATATGTATTAGTAATACATGGATAAAATACTGAAACGACAAACTTACCCTTATCACTTTACACATAAGGGTTCCTTATTTCTATGCCAACCCGTCAACAGGTTTCACTTGCTTTCACTTGCCAACTATATACCTTGTCTTCTATCATTTTTAAATAACAAACTAGCAAAAGCAAACTGGAGAAGCCACTAGAAAATAAAAATACCAAAACTAAGAAGTGAAAGTCAAATATGCCTAAACTTCACATAGTTCAGTAGTATGACGAAGAAGTGAAAGTAACACCCAAAGTTCCTACCTAAATTGTTTCCTACAAAAATGGAACGAGAGAAAAAACAATGCAAAAGAAGGCCGAGGGTATAGTTGTAAACAAGCATTTTACTTTTAAAATTTATATAATGTATATCAATTTCTAATACTGCAAACCAAACATTCAAAAAAATAATCTCTGCATAACTAATCCCTACATAACTAATCCATGCATTACTTATCCCTGCATAATTAATAAAACAATGCAAAAGAAGGCCGGGGGTATAGTTGTAAACAAGCATTTTACTTTTAAAATTTATATAATGTATATCAATTTCTAATACTGCAAACCAAACATTCAAAAAAATAATCTCTGCATAACTAATCCCTACATAACTAATCCCTGCATTACTTATCCCTGGATAGTTAATACCTGCATAACTAATGCATGTATAATTAATACCTGCATAACTCTAACCGGCAACTAAACGACCCCTTAATGGACAATCCCTTAAAACAACAAAATACGTGAGTCTCAAACACCTGACATGTCAAAAAAAAGGCCAATCAATATATGACACGTGGATTTTTAATTTAAAAAAGAGCTTCTTCTTCAATATTTTTCAAGAATGCCTCCCCTCTCTCCACCTTAATTTTCTTCTTGCTGTTGCTGTCATCCACCTCGCCTGAGACCACCTCCGACCACCGAAAATCCTTGCCGGCGATTTCTTTCTCATCCTTAACTATCTGATGTGTTCCAGTTTCAAAGCCATCATCATCCGTCACGGAAATCGGGGAAGAAAAAGCCTCTCTATTAATTACTAGTAGCTGCTACCATTTACAATGAGGAATCCGTTCAAACCACAAATCGACATTCTGAAAGCACTACTTTTTCAATTAAAATCGTATCATTAAGCAACATTGCCTGATTTTAGCATTGAAAGTAAAAGATTTTTCCCTAGAACTCCAAAAGGAAAAATTCACCGTAGATATAAGCAAAAAAAATGTCAAAGTAATGCTCTTTTTCGTAATGAAAGTAAAGTTGATGGAGATTTCATTGGTGGTATAGAAAATGTGTTGGAGTTAACACCGAGAGAATTAGAGAGAAAAGAATGATGTAGAACTTTGCTTTTTATACTATTAAAGCAGAAGATTTGCTTGCTGATGTGCTGTTTCCTTTTTGCATATGGTTGTGGAGGCAGACTGGCAGAGATTTTGGTGTTGTAAATGGCTGTCGATGGAAGAGAAGATGAAGGAAAAGAGAAATAAAATTAAAAACAAAATTGTTGGTCCTTCACGCTCTGCTTTGGTGTGAGATGCACGCGCGCTGCCATGTCAGTTATGTGTGTCTAATAGGCTCATTTCCGATGGTAGGATGCATTAGATAAGCTAATGCATGCATTAGATAAGCTAATGCATGCATTAGCTTTGTGTATTAATAATACATTGTTTGGTAGATATTTTGAACTCATGCATTAGTTATGCAAGCATTAGTTATACATCCTATTTGGTATTAGCCTATGCATAACTAATGCATAGAAAACAATAGTATTAGCAATACAATGAGTTTTAATGCATGCATTAGCTCAGTGAAAGACAAAATTGTCCTTCAAAATTTTTTCTTGATTAAAATATGCTAGTTAGTATATTAATGCAAGTTCAAAATAATTCAAATCGTGAGAAATAAAATTATATCTCTAGTAAATAAATAAATCTTGGAATATTTCTTTTTTATAAATAAATATTTAATTTTATTTTACAATATAGGTAGACAAATAAAATAATTTTTTAAAAATTTTTTCATAGAAAAATATTTCTCAATATATGTTTCTTTTAAAAAGTTAGAGTGTGGACTAGTTTTGAGGAAATTTTTGTAAACAAATAATTCTTTTAAAAATTATGCAATACTTTAATACATCAAACCAAACAATGAATAAGAAATATGTCAGCATAACTAATACCAGCATAACTAATGCAAGTATAACTAATACCAACATTACTAATACACCATATTCAGCATTATTCTTATGCACCCTACCAAATGACCCCTAAGCGTTCAATAGGAACTACTCCTAGTTCAAGTGCCCAAGTGAAAAAACTGGGCAAGTTTAAGAGGTTGTATATGTATCTATCTATCTATCTATCTATCTATATTATTATAAAAATAATATTGAACGACTAAAATATCCCCTAAACATTGATTGACTTTTATATCCTTGAATATTTGCATTATTTAAAGATATAATTGTAAATCACCTGAGACTAACACTTTTCTGATTTAAACTACACTATACAAAGTTGATTTTGAGTCGAAACGTAGCCTACCAAGTTTACAAAGTTGATTTTCTAATACTGAAATAAATCTATGTTGACTGACATTGTAATATTCACTAGCTTTGCCTAATATTAGAGTCCAAATTCAACTAAATTTTGCATATATTTTACCTTTATTTAATAAACTTTCTCCTTTCCTTATTTCATTGAATTGAAACATATATATTCCCGCGGACCAGAAAAACCATATATTATTCTCATCTATCCAACCTATATTGTTATTACTACTACTACTACTACTTTAAGAATTGCTTGTTTTAATTATGAAAATGGATGTTACCTATTTCACAATTTGTAACGCAAGATATATTCGAAAATAGAGACTAGTTATTATAAAAGTATGAATACAATGTCAGTTTACCAAAATATCCTTATAATACTAAGCATAATAACTCATAATGAAAGGATATAATTGAAATTTCAGACATTAATCTTATAATCTATTAGTTTTAGGACATACACGTATATGTTAGCCATGTAAACCAATTACCTTTATTAGGAACACGTAGCCATGTAAACATATTACCTTTTGGATCCTAAATTCCTTCTTAATCCTATTAGTAATTACTTATGAGACATCGACATACTTCTTTTTGGACCAAGTATACCTATAATTCTATTCATGGTTGGACAACAACGATAATAAGTACTCATATTAATTTAAATAACTTGATTTCCTTTCCTTTTTTGTTTGAATTATATTTTCAATTTTGTTTGAGAATGTATTATGTGAATTCATTCCAAAAAAAAAAGGGAGGACCAAACACTTCTAATAAAGTCAGTTATTCCATATTCTCCATCATAAACTTTTTAAGGGGTATTTATTTTTATTAAAATTGACATGCTTTGGAATTTTAAGTTATTTACTGTTCAATAATAATTAACAGAAGTGCCCTCCATTCTACATCTATCTAAATCTACTTGTATATATCTTGTATATATTTATTATAAAAGCATGAATACAATGTTAGTTTACAAAAATAATATTATAATATTAAGTATAATTACTTAAAATAAAAGGGCATAACCGGAATTCTAGATATTTTCTTATAATCCTGTTAGTTCTAGGACATAATACTACACATTAGGGAATTCTACATGATTACCTTTAGAAATCCTATTAGTATAATTACTTTCGGGCGGTCAAATTCATAGAAAATCGAACAAGTAAATATCTTTAGTCATGTAATCATATAACTCTTAGGATTACTTCTTAAAAAATTCTATTACTAATTTAATTTGAAAACGTATTATAATGTCCTATTACTAATTAATTTGAGAATGTATTATATTATCCAAATCTATTTAGAAAAAGGAGAGTCTATTTTATTACAAAAGCATAAATACAATATCAATATACCAAAATAGCCCTAATATATTAAGCGGAAGAACTCATAAGGAAATGACATAACTTGTCATGACCCAAAATTCACTAAGGGTCGTGATGGCGCCGGACACCATTGTCAGGCAAACCAACACTAAATAACTAGTAACTTCTCGTTTTAGATATTATTTGAATTCACTTCCTTTATACATTTAGACAATAAATAATTACTTCCACTGAATAGATAATGATATCTTTAAAAATTTTAAAATACCGAATAATCCCATAGACATCCTAAAACCTGGTGTGTCACAAGTGCATGAGCAAATTCTAGAAAAATTCAAATGAAGTACAATAATTGTCCGGAATACAACTTGGACCGAAGGTAAATACTATGCACTGAGAGAGACTATGCCGATTGTCGGTCGCCTCGAGAGATACAACTCACCTAAGTCTCTGTATCATCCATTTTGCTACATCCATTGGGTCGCTAGACGTATATGTGCCTGTGCAAAAAAAAAATGCACAACAACTGTAGCCTGAGTACAAAAACAACGTGTACTCAGTAAGTGTCACGATCCAAAATTCACTAAGGGTCGCGATGGTGCCGGACACTGCTGTCGGGCAAGCCAACCAAATTACTTGATGAAGTTCTCGTTTTTAACAATCATGAAAACTAAGATTTTTCCTTTAATTTTTCATAAATAAAAAGATAACTGCTTCAATTCAAATTAAATAATAAGCAATTAATACAAAAATATTTTAAAATCATCCCAGAACCCGGTGTCACAAGTGCATGAGTGTCTACTAAGAAGGAAATAAAATACAACATCCGTCCGGAGTATAGTGGACAGAAAGTAAATACAATATACTGGAAGGGACTATACTAGCTGCGGGCTGCCTCGAATAATACAATTCACCTAGCCCCCGAATCATCCGTGCTGCTAAGCCCTGTAGGCCGCTAGAGTTACATATATTTGTGCAACAAAAATGCACAGAAGTGTAGTATGAGTACGAAAATAACGTGTACTCAATAAGTATCCCGTCTAATCTCGAAGAAGTAGAGACGAGATGGTCGACTTCGACACTTACTAGTGGTCCAACAATTATGTCAATAATACATTAAACCATGAATTTCTATAAACATGATTTTAATCCAATAGAAGGAAAAAAGTAAGCAATTATTTCTTTTATAGGAGATTTCCAAAATTCTTTTTTGTAATTATCCAAATATTCTCAAGCCATGAAGAGGCAATAACAACTTTAATAAGTTCAAGGCAGCAATACAAGCATGCGCAAATCATGCCGAGGCGTACGACCCGCTCTAACAGAAAATAAATTGTGCATTGACGAGGGTCGAATGACGCGAACCATAAATGCATCTATTACCTCGCTCGCGATCTATCCATGTGACGTGGTCAACATAAAATAAATAATCACCTTACTCGCGAATCATACATGCGACGCATGCACACATAGAAATACATGCTCAGATAGCCAACTAAAAATTTATCGGGGAATATTTATTCAATAAAAGCCACTTTCTCTTTTAACAATTTAAGAAAAGAAGTTTAATCCTTTTTGAAAAATGTATTTATTAATTCGATGTGATTTAAGCAATTCGAGATGTCAATAAGTTACAATTAATCCAGGTATAGAATGCTTTTAGGTCCTAGACTATCTGGACAATAGCATAATAGTAGCTACGCACGGACTCTCATCACCTCGTGCATACGTAGCCCCTACATATAGGAGCACATAACCAATTAATTCACATATGAGGAAAATTCCCTCTTACAAGGTTAGAAATGAGACTCACCTCGCTCCATGTTCCTCCGAAGACTCGAACCGATGAACAAAGCTTCAAAACTAGACAATAATGATACCATTCCATTAATATATACTCAATTATTCATTACAACTCAATTTATAATAATTTCTTACCCCGATCGAAAAGTTGACAAAAATGCCCTCGGGCCCACGTGCCCGAATTTTCAAAATTTTCGAAGAATAAGTTTACCGATAGCCTCACGAACTCAAATATAAAATTTTCTTTTGATTCCATACCCAAAATCGTGGTGAAATCTCAAGAATATAAATTTCTAGGTCTTTTTACCAAACCCCAAATTTCTATCCATTTACATATAAAAATCTATATATAATTGATGTATTTAACTCAAGGTAGGTGGGAGAATATCTTACCTTATCATTGATGATGACAATCCTCTCTTGAAACCCTCCAAGAATCGCCCAAGACAAGAAAATATGAGAGGAAATGTCCAAAACCCGATTTTAAAACACCTCTCTGCCTCCGGCACTTTTCGCACCTGCAGTCCTTTGACTGCTTCTGCGGTTCCGCAGGTGCGGTTCCTCACTGGGTTGTCCTTTTCTGCTTCTGCGCCTTCTCCACCGCAGGTGCGGTCCCGCATCTGCGGAATAATGACCGTATTTGTGGTCCCTTCGCTTCCTATCCAAAACCGCATCTGCGGCTCTTTTACCGCAGGTGCGGTCCCGCTTCTGCAGTTCCCTGACCGTATTGTGACGACCCAAAGGGTCATCACCGTATTTCTCCCTTTCTCCGCGCTTTCGAGGCCTTGGAAACCTTGATGGTGGTTAACTCGATTTGCGTGCACAGTTCGGGCGCTAAGCCGAAAAGTTTTTATGTTAAAATATGTGAATTATGTGAAATATTTGAAGAATTTTGATATTAATATTGATATAGTCGACTTTGGTCAACATTTTTGGTAAACGGACCCAGATCCATGATTTGACGGTTTCGGAAGGTCCGTAGAAAAATATGGGACTTGGGCATGTGCCCGGAGTCGAAATCTGAGGTCCAGAACCCCGGTAAAAGAATTTTTCTGTTAAATTATTTTCTGAAATTATTAAGGAAAAATAGAAATAAAAATAAGTTAGAAAATATAGGTATCGGGCTCGTATTTTTGTTCCGACGCCCGGTACAGGTCTTAAATATGCGTTAAGCACTTTTTGTGAATTTGGTCGAAATCGGACGTCGTTTGACGTGTTTCGGACCTAAATAGCTAAATTTGGAAGTTATGAACTTTGAAATAAAAATTTTGAGTTTTGGGGTTTGATTCTTTGATTTTGATGTTATTTTGGCGATTTGATCGTGCGAGCAAGTCCGTAGGATATTTTTGAGGTTGTGTGCATATTTGATTTGGAGCCCCGAGGGCTCGGATGAGTTTTGGATAGGTGTCGGATTGCATTTTCTCATGGTTGCAATTGCGAGCCTTCTATCACAAATGCGATCTTCACCTGGGAAGCATCTTTTCACAAATGCGAAGAAAAATATCGCAAATGCAATACCAGCCCTCAAACCCCAGTCTTCGCAAATGCGAAGAACTGTCCGCAAATGCGGATGGGGACTTACACAAATGCGAACAATTGTTCACAAATGCGAGTTTCCCAGTGTCCTTCAGAGTTCGCAATTGCGAACTCGACGTCGCAATTCCCACATTTGGTTGCGAACCCCTGTTTGCAAATGCGACATCAGAGACCTGTATATTCATACTTAACGATTTTGAAGCTTCACTTTTCATATTTTCAAAATCCAAACACCCA
>MDKF010333491.1:0-19586 GCA_026770625.1 Nicotiana glauca | reverse complement strand
CATCATGCTGTATAGAATAGTGCAACCCTTTGAGAAAATAGTAAAACTTTGAAAATCCTTTAGAAAATATATGGGCTCAGTTAAGCAAATGAATGTGTAATCAGAGAGTGCAAGTCAGCACATAAGTCAGCTCCTCGGGCACAGAACTCCGCTAATAATTCATACCAGGGCATCTAGTAAACAATGCAAAAAGTAGAATGGATGTCAATGAAATGAGAGTGCTGAATGTCATGACACGTATTACAAACAGGAACCAAATGTATGAATGCAATGCAATGCATATGACCGCTATGGCATGCAGCCCGATCCATTTGGGTACCCGCGCTCACTGTTGGGGTTCAAACTCCGAAGGGGCTCCTATAGCCCAAGCACAATATCAATATCACACCGCTGCGGTGTGCAGTCCGAGCCACCCATATATCCAGAATTCACTATAACACTACTGCGGCGCAGCCCGATCCATGCTCAGTCCAGAAATGCACATAAGCCCTTGGACAATAATAAAATAGCAATTCTTAGCTTAAAACATCTGTAAAATATCATTTAAGTTTTCAAATCATGAAAACTGGCTGCATTTGTAAAAACAATATTAAAACCCTGGACCGAGATCAAACAACATGCAAACTAATGCAAAATCAGTGATATCAATCCCTGAATAATTCAAATAATCGACACGAAGCCCAAAACATGGCACTCAACACATATCATGATGATAACAAGTAGTTTCAGTCAAATACGTAATAATTTCATCAATTGGGACGGATCAAGTCACAATCCCCAACGGTGCTCTACCCTCGCTCGCTATCCGGCGTGCAAGTCACCTCAATACAGCACTATGATGTGCAAATCCGGGGTTTCAAACCCTCAGGATATCATATACAAGTATTACTCACCTCGAACCGATAAAATCTCTAGCTCGCGACAAGTATTACATCACAATATACTAAGGAAACAATACCCAACCAAAAATAATTGAAAAATATCAAGAACCTCGAAAATAGCAAAACCCAAGCCCCGAGCCTACTTTTCGAAAAAGGATTCCGCGTCTCACCATGAGTCCATACATATCAAATTTACCAAAATCGAAGTCCATTTGACCCATAAAATTCCTTTTTAAATTACAAATTTTCAAGCCCTAGATTTACCCCCTTTTTGATGAATTTCAACTAATTTTCATGTTAAATCTATCATAATTTCATGTATTTAGGCCAAGGGACTTACCTCCAATCACGCCTGGTCGAAATTCCCCTTCAAATCTGTCCAATAGCTCTCAAGCTCTCTTAAAAATGGTGGAAATAACATAATCCTCACGTAACAAAATGAGTATAAAACCCTCCTCGCTTCAGTGGTTTCAGCTTCTGCGGTCCCCACGCCTGCTTCCGCGTGACCGCTTCTGCAGTTTTTGTCCGCTTACGCGGAAATTTCATTAAATCACCAGGGCCTCTTCAGTGACAAAATTGCTCACTTCTGCGAAATATCACCTCCATGCCCAAATCGCTTCTGCGACTTCGTGTCCGCTTCTGCGGTCTCGCTTAGGCGAAAAGACTTCCGCTTCTGCGAAACTTCTTAACTCAGACTTAAACCGCTTATGCGACCAATCTCTCGATTCTGCGGAACCGCTTCTGCGGTCCATTTCCGCATAAGCGAGCATACTAGATACCAGCAAACATCTGCCACTCTCTCAACTTGAATTTCATCCCGTTAGCCATCCGAAATCACCCCGAGGCCCCCGGGACCTCAACCAAAAATACCAATATGATCCAATACTCTATTCAAACTTGTTCCAATCTTAAAAACACATCCAACAACACCAAAATCCTCATTTTTCATCAATTTCAAGCCTCAGTTTCCTCAAATACTTCTGAAACTCACATTCGATCAAAAACCCAACCAAATCACCTCCGAATCATCTAAAATTTTGCACACATATCCAAAATTACCTAACGAATCTACTGCAACTCTCGGAATTCCATTTCGATGCTCGGATCAAAATCTCACCTATCAACCGGATTTCGCTAAAATACGAACTTCGCCAAATCAATTCTGATCGCACTCCTAAGTCACAAATCACCTCCCGAAGCTAACCGAATCACCGGAAATCACATCCGAACCCTATAACTCATAAGTCAACGTCCGGTTGACTTTTCCAACTTAACTCTTTCTTAAAGAGACTAAGTATCTCATTTATTATCAAAACCAATACAAATCAACTCTAACACACCACATACCGATAATGAAACATGGAAAAGCATAAAATGGGGAAAACGGAGTAGTAACACGTGAGACGACGGGTCGGATCGTCACACAATCCCGCTGCTATTTTTGGCCAGCATAATCTATCCCAAGCCAGTAATGCTTTTTTAGTGACCTCCACCCCTCCAGTCCTTAGAAACCTTCTGCAGATACTTTCTATTAGTTTTATAAGTTTCTTAGGCAGCATAAACACTTGTGACCAAAACACTTATATGGAGAATAGCTCACTCTTAATCAGTTGGATTCT
Source organism: Nicotiana glauca (assembly GCA_026770625.1). Classification (NCBI taxonomy): domain Eukaryota; kingdom Viridiplantae; phylum Streptophyta; class Magnoliopsida; order Solanales; family Solanaceae; genus Nicotiana; species Nicotiana glauca. The sequence continues at coordinate 17,086 of MDKF010333491.1, read as the reverse complement.
TCCTGCATATAACAAGAATCTAGTAGTCCATAATTGTATTCTCCCTAGCATCTTCTCAATTTCTGGTTGACATTGTACAAATGATAGCCTTTTGATTCTCAAAGGCACCCCCAGATGCTTCACTGGCAGTGATCCCTTAGAAATGTAATAAAGATAATATAAACTCGGGATGTATATAATTTCGAGATTTGTATTTAACGTCAACTATAATTCTCATGTAGCAAACTTGAACTTCCAAAATACTCAACAATTACTGAATAAGCAATAATAACGGAAAGAATGATCAAATAAATAATAACCTAACCAAAGCATGGATATCATAATTAAAGAGGCAATAAATCATAAGAAAACAACTTCCACCCGCATGCTTTAACACAACAATAATGCATAAGTACTTGCCACCTTACATATACATTGTACCCATGCATTAAACACATATCAAATAGGCAAAAAAGTCCTAATCCCTCAAATCAAGGTTAAGCACATTCTTTACCTCGCTCTGCAATCAAATCAAAGCTCAACCAGGGCCTTTCCTTTTAAATTTGCCTCCAAACCAATCGAATCTAACCAAATACCATTTAAACAGTTCAAAATAAGCTTAAAAAACTACACATGAGTGAAAAAGATTCAATCTTAATAATTTTGAAAAAAGTACACAAAAGTCATCCCCCGGGCTCGCTTGGTCAAACCCTTAGATTCAAACCAAAACTCAATTACACATTCACCCCGAGCCCGATTGTGTAACTAGTTTCGAAATCTGACCTCAATTTGAGGTTTAAATCTTAATTTTTCAAAACAAAACCTCAATTATACCCAAATTCCTAATTTTCTACCATGAAAGATCATAAATTAAGGTTAGAGGTAAATGGGTGTTGATGGAAATGGAAGAAAATAAGTTAAAGTATACAAACCTACTAAATTGTGGTGAAATTTCTCTTCGAAATCAACTCTAGGCCCAGCTCTAATGAGAAGACGGTGAATAATGGGTGAAGTCCCATATTTGGGACATTTTAAATCACTGGTGTAAGGTCTTCATCGCATTCGATCGCGAAGCACTGCGACCCAATGACCTTTTTGTTCACGAGATGTTTTATATATATATATATATATTTCTTCGCCATAGCTGACCCTTCCCCGCAAATCATACTGTTCGCAACCAAATGATCGTGTTTGCATAGAATACTAGCCCAGCTTCCTCCCAGAATCTCACAATGCTTTGCGTTTGCGGAGGAAGAATTGTGTTCCCTAAGGCCAAGCCCTTACCACTTCACGTTCGCGACTAGTACCTCGTGTTCAAGAAGAGCAACTACGCCCTAGTCCCAATTTCCCCTTCGCGATTGCTAGAATCCCTTAACTATCACAATGCAAAAATTCTCAGTCACCAAATATCAGCAAAAACCAACATTCTTCTAAGTCCGAAATGGTACGTAGGGCTCGCACAAAGAGTCCTAAATCCATCCCGAGCCTTTTCTTCCACCTCTCCTCTCTAATCCTCGGTCAAACCCTATCTGAACCTCCCCCAAACCCCTCGAGCTCCCAATTAAACATACACACAAGTATAACAACATCATACGAACTCTCTCCGTGATCAAAACACAAAATAACACCTAGAACTACGAATAGAACACCAAAACGAATGAAATTTTCAAAGAAATTTAAGAACATTCAATTTAACAACAGAATGTCCGAATCACGTCAAACCAACATCATTTTTTACCAAATTTTGCAGACAAGTCATAAATACTTAAATTAACCTATACCAACTTTCGGAACTGAAATCCGAACTCATTAGCAACAAAGTTAACCTACGCTAAGACTTAGCAACTCTTTAAACCTTTAAATTGCTAATTTTCAATTTTTTTTGTTAATTCAAGTTAGAGACTTTTGAATTCAATTTCATGCATATGCCCAAGTCCCAAATCACGATACAAATTAGGATGGTCAAAATACTGATCCGGATCCGTTTACATAAAACGTTCATCGTAATCAACTCAAATGAGTTTTTAAGGCTAAATTTTATTTTTTCATAGATTTTCCACATAAAACATTTCCAGAAAAAAGTATGAATTGTGCATACAAAATGAGGTAGGCTAAAATAGAGCTATTCGGGGCCTCGGAACATAGATATGAAGGGTAAAACTATAAATGACCTATCAGGTAATCACACAAGATTACACCTAAGATAGCTCTTGAATCACCCAATTTTGCCTTAAAATGAGGGAGATGTGGTGTTTTGAAGTTTAAAAGAAATCAGAATATTTTAATGGCATTTTGTAATTATTTACACTAGATAAAAAAACCAACAATAAGAAAATTTTTATTTTAGCACCCAAAACTCATTTGGAATCTCTCTGACACAAACCATATATGCATTTCAATCGCAAAACACGGTACAAACCTGATCGCGCACTCAACACTGAAAAGAGGTCATCTTAATCCGATATTGACCATGATTAAACTTCAAATCCTTAACTTAACTAGTTTCTTGACCATTGTTCCAAAATACACTCGAGACTCTGAGAACCCCATGTAATCATACCAACAAGTGTAAATACATCATACAAACTTATCCAAAACCTCATAATACCCATAGGAACACCACAACAAATAATCGATGATCAAACCGAATAGAATTTCTCTCAAGTTGTTAAAGCTTCATTCATTCAATAGAGTATCCGAATTACATTTACACACGTCGGATTACTTTCAAATGTTGCACACAAGTTCAATTCAACTATATAGACATGTCCAAAGTATCGGAACACCAATTGGAGTCCAATAACATCAAAGCGAACTCATGGTCAAACTAATGACTCTTTTAGTTATTCAAATTGCCAACTTTCGATATATACTGAATTCTTCTAGAAACCTCCAAAATCAAAATACGATTTCAAGTTCGTTTACTCAAAAGTCAAACATTGGTCAATTCTTCAAACTTAAAGCTTGTATAACGAGAATCATTCTTTCAAATCAATCTCGAACCACCCAAAAACTGAAAATAACTATACATGCAAGTCAAATTACATAATATGAAGCTACTCAATGTCTCAATCCATTGAATGGAATTCTAAAGCTCAAACGATTAGATCGTTACATGGTTCCACAATTAACAAATTACATATATAATCATAGAGTTCATGTTCCTGCAATTGAAAAATTAAGAATAGAGTCATAGAGTTGCTAATTCTATAATTAATAACCCAAGAAAAAAGTACCGGAGTTGGTGGTTTTAGGAAACTCAAGGATTCTATTGGAGTTTGTGGTTCTACATATAGAACTCAAGGATTTCGTCCTTGGGTTTCAACTCCAACACAGTGTAGTAGAATTTCACTTGTACAAAAAGTTTCAAACTGCAATGTAGTATATTGAAATTTCATAAGTCCTTGAATTCTTTATTGTAGAACCACTCCATGATATTTCACAACAGACAGTACAACAGCTCTAAAATGAGAACAAATTTTTTATTTTGATTGAAACTCCAAAGACCATAAATATCTTTGCTATTTAGCAGAGTAGTAAGCAATGTGCTTGTAGTTTGTCTATAATTCTAAGCATAATATTCTCTTACCCCCAATTGAATATTTAACATCTTGCATCATCCACATACTAATATAAGACTAACAAAAAGCAGATAATCTGGGAATGTTGTACCAGAATCATGTACCAAAGAACACTAACAGCAATTTTGAAATGAAGAAGACGACACAGTTGAAGAAGAAGAAAGAAAGAGACAGCTGATGTCGACACAATTGAAAAAGAAGAAAGAAAGAGACAACTGATGTCTCTCTTAGGTTACAAGAGCTGAAGACCCAAAATGGATTGGGTATAAGTGTGTTCTAGGCCATCTGGGTACAAAACAAACAAAATGAAGACTCAAACACAAGTCTGGTCCTCTCATTACAGATCTGGTCCAATTCATTTACCATAATTGGATATAGCTGAAAGACACATAATTCTTCCAGCATAATCATATCCAAATGCACTTTACAACTATGTATACACTTTATAACTATGTGATATCATTATATGCACTTATGACTAGGACAACAAATAGAATATTAGACACTTGTAATTTAGTATAGTTGTAGATCCTATTCTTCATTTATTGGTTACATGTATAAATAGATACATTGTACCTAAGATTAGACAAGTGAATAAGAGAAGCATTTATTCTAAATTCCTACATGGTATCATAGTAGTAGCCATCTGAAACCCAACTTACATTTTTTTTCCACCTTTCTCTTCCTCTTCAAAATGGCACCAAATTCAACAGATGATTCTTCAAACATTTTTGTAGCTCACACAATTACTCAACCAACTACTGTGGATTCCACTCACCTTTATTACCTCCATCCATTAGATTCACCTGGAATGGTTCTTGTCAACTCAGTATTCGGTGGGAATGGATATGGAGGATGGCGTAGAGCCATAGTCATTGCACTCCCTACCAAGAATAAGCTTTGTTTTATTGATGGAACGTATTCTGAACCTGATGCTTCTTCCACTGACTTCAAGCAGTGGAATCGTTAGAATGATATAGTTATATCATGGATCTTGAATTATTTATCTAAGGACATAGCTGAAAGTGTCCTTTATTCAAAAATTGCAAATTCAATTTGGAAAGAACTTGAGGTTAGATTCGGACAATGCAATAGGATTTGGGATGCGTTAGATACCTTGAATAGTTGTGTGCATTGCAACTGTGAATGCAATTGTGGAGGAAAATCAAAGGCTTTAAAGTCTTTTCAAGATGGTAGGCTAATCCAATTTATGATAGGGTTTAATGATGCATACACAACTGTAAGGAGTAATATTCTAATGCTTACCCCTCTTCCAAGTATCAATCAAGCCTATTCTCTTCTCATTCAAGATGAAAAGCAAAGAGAAATACATGTTGCACAAAACCCATTTGAGACTGCTTTTCTGGAACAAAATCAATCAACCTATTTTCAGAAATATGCTAATGGAGAAGGAAAGCTAAAAACAAATCTTGAAGGAAAGAAGAATAACCTGATGTGCAACTATTGCAAGAAGATCGGACATTCCATTGATAAATGCTATACAATTATTGGTTTTCCATCCATCTTCAAATTTATCAAATCCAAAAAGTATCAAGGAGGACCTCACATCAATGCAACACTCAAGCATGAAGAAAACACAAGTCAATCAGTCAACACAATGGAAGGAAATGTAGCAGGAAAAGTCATCACTCAAGAGTAATTCAGTCAGCTTTACCAACTCCTTCAGCAGGTGAAGGTTGGACAATAGGGTGAGTAGCTTTCTGATGCAAATGCTAGTGCCAACTATGCTGGTAAAATAATCAATACCCCTAATCTATATTTTCTTTCTTGTCTTCCTCACATGAATTCTACCTCCTAGATAATAGATTCAGGATCTTCAGAACATATGACTTTCGATTTTTTCATCTTATTAAATGTGCAACCTCTAAGAAAACCTTTATACGTGAATCTCCGAAATTCATATAGAGTTAAGGTCAGTCAAGTTGGTAGTGTGCATGTTCTGCCAGATTTAATCCTAAATAATGTGTTATATGTTCCAGATTTCAGGTTTAATCTCATTTCAGTTCACAAACTCACTAAACAACTCTCTTATACCTTGCTCTTCTCATCTTTTGGCACATTCTTGTAGGGCCATTCACTGAAGAGGCCAGTGGTAGTTGGTGAAGTCGAAGAAGGTCTATATCTTCTTAATCCAGCTTCTTTAAGTTCTGGCCTACTTTATGGAAATCAATCAATTTTTCAGTCTTATTCAGCTTGTAACAACCGCAAGAAAGACATTATCTCTCATTCAGTTTCTTGTTCCGCTAAGGTCAACTCTAATGTAAGCCTATGACACAAAAGGTTGGGGCATATGCCTCTGTCCAATATGCAAAATATAACCAATTTTCAATTTCCTTGTCTTGTCAAGTTTAATCATCCTTGTGATATATGTTGTCAAGCTAGGCAGGCGAAATTGCCTTTTCAATCAAGCAAAATCAACACAAATTCAATTTTTCAACTAATTCATGCCGATACGTGGGGACCTTACAAGATCCCAACTCATGACGGTTATAAATATTTCTTTACCATAGTAAATGACTATAATAGGGGAACTTGGACTTATCTTTTACTAACAAAAAGTAATGTTTTTCCAATTTTGAAATCTTTTATAGCAATGGTAGAAAGACAATTTGCAGCTAAAGTTAAAATCATTTGTTCAAATAATGCTTTGGAATTAGGTTCACGATCCATTCTTTCAAGTTTTTTCTCTACTAATGGAATTGTGACGACCCAAAGGGTGATCACCAGATTTCTCCCTTATTCCGCGCTTCCGAGACCTTTAAAACATCACTTATAGTTGCCTCGATTTGTGTGCATAGTCCGGGCGCGTAGCCAGAAAGCTTTTGTTGAAATATATGAAATCTGTGAAAAATTTGAAGAATTTTGATATTAATATGTTTAAGTTGACTTCGGTCAACATTTTTGATAAAAAAACCCGGACCCGTAATTTGACGGTCCCGGAAGGTCCGTAGAAAAATATGGGACTCAGACATGTGCCCGGAGTCGAAATCCTAGGTTTAGAACCCGAGTAAAAGAATTGTTCTGTTAAATTATTTTTCTGAAATTGATAAGGAAAATGGTAATGAAAATTGATTAAAAGACTATGGTATCGGACTCGTATTTTGGTTTCGACGCCCGGTACAAGTCTTATATATTGTTTAAGCGCTTTCTGTGAAGGTTGGTCGAAATCGGACATCGTTTAACATGTTTCGGACTATAAGTTCCAAGTTTGAAAATTTATGAAGTTTAGAAGAAAAATACCTCATTTCCGCTCACTTGTCTTTGCACGAAAACTCTTCGTGTTTCCGGGCAAAGAGGGGCAGTTGTGAGCACGTGATTTTTGCCCTAAGCAAATTATTCCTAAAATACAAACAAAATAATTTTTCATTATTTTTACAATTTTTGTTGATATTTGTTGCATTTTTGTGTTAATTAGATGCATAATAATTCATATAAAAAATTACAAAAATATGCATATGCATGTGGATTTTTAATTTTTACAATTTTAGTATTAATTCATTTCAAAACAATTAAGAAAAATCAAAAAAAAATCTTATTGTTTTAATCGGAAATTACTATAAAATAGCTATTAAATAAATTTTTAGAATTTAATTAGTTTTAGTTTAATTTTACAATTTAATAAAATCAGAAAATATATGTAAAATTGAAAAAGAAAAATAAAAAACAAAAATACAAAAATACAAAATGAAAATGCAATACAAAAATAGGTGAAGGAAATACAAGAAATAAAAGAACAAAATGAAATGGACTAATTTAATTTTGGGCTAATTACCCAAGCCCAAAGCAAATACCCTAACCAAAATACCCCAAGCCCAATCAGATAACCCGGTCTGCCCCATTCACAATCCAAACGACGTCGCATCAGCTACCTTCAATCACAACCATTGATCGTTTTAATCCAACGGACAAGGTTGATTTCTTTATTAAAATAGACGACGTCGTTTAGGGCTCAAGGAATCTGAGCCGTTAAAATCATTTAATCCAACGGTTGTAAATCATTGTTACACTTTTAATATACCTAATACAAAAAACCTAAAAATCATTTTATATCTCTTTCATCTTCCCTCTTCCTCAGCCGCCACCAAATCCCCATCGATCCTGCCGGAATTCTACCGGCGGGAGACGACACCTTCAACTATCAACCTCCAAAAAATACCACAGAACCACCTCGAGCCCCTAATCCCACCCCTCTAATTCTTCTCCTTCGAATCCCCATCGTTCGCTTTGAATATCCAAAAATGTGTCGCCGGAACCCAAACTCCGGCGAACACAACTTCACCCAAACTAAACAAAAATCATACCAAACTATCTCCTGACCACCCTCAACACTATTCCAAAATTTTTGAACTTTAAAAATCATTGGAGCGGCTCGAATTAAAATTTGAAGTTCTCCGGTGACCAAAAATTCAAAAAAACTGATGCCAAGACCCCTGGATTCTTGGAGATTTTGACAACTAAAAAAAAAGAAGAAAGAAGAGACTGTTCAAGAAAACAAATAAAAATTAAAGCTAAGTTTTCTTTTTTTTTCTGTTTCTTTGGCTTTTATTTTTGTGCATGTGATTGTATATGTGTTTTTGATTGTTTTCCATTTATTTCTATTTTTGATAAGGTTTACTGATTTTGTTAAGAAAATAGTATCTTTTAATTACTAAATAATTAATTAGATATTAATATTAGGTTTTAATAAATAGATTCTGATTTGATATCAAAATTAGTATAATTAGATTTTCAGTATGATTTTATTTGTTTGTTTCATTAGTTTCTGAAATTAGTCGATTTTGTTAATTGTTAGAGTTAATTGTTGATATTAGTATAACTGATTGGTTATAGTTGTTAATTAGTTAATAGTAGAACTAGAATTAGTTTTGTTAATTCCTGATAATCAGTTGGTTATAATTAGCATGTTAATTAGATTTTGTTAATTGTATTAGGTTTATGAATTGATAATCCGGCAGTTAAATTCAGGGGGTAAAATGAGTGAAGGGCAATAGGTTGATTGGTAAATTCAATTAAGGTTCAGGGGTCTTTTGGGCACATTAAAAGGGTTAACAGTAATAAATCAAGGGAAGTAGGGGTTGTTTGGGTATAAGAAAAGGGCAACTAGGTAGATTTCTAAGTGAAGTGGGGGTAGATAGGGGATTGCACTAAGATAGAAGGTTCTAGATGGGGTAAATAGTATGATTTTTCACAAATAAGCATAGTCAATTGAATAACTAGTAAAAGAATAAGGATAAAACTAAAATAAAAGAGGGACTATAGTGTAATTAATAAAATTTAAACTTCCCTCCAATTTTAAATATATAAATAGGCATCAATGTGCATCATTTTATAAGTTTGGCAATCTGAAAATATCCTCTAAGTAATCTGTCCCTCTCTAATCAAATTCTCGATATTCTTCATTACAAAAACTCAAGAAAAAATATCAAAAACAGTAGAAAATTTCAAAATTATACTGTTACATTGGCCAATTGATCTAGATTTGAAGGCTGTGTAGTAATCTCTACTGATCTCGTATTCCAAAATCTCCGAAGTTATAATTTGGATTGGTCGAGTTGATTTTCTGGTTAAAACACTGTTGCTGTTGGATTAAATCTGGTGTTGAGGCTGTGATTGAAATTTGCTGTATTGATTCATGTTGTTGTTGCTGATTTAGAGATCTAATTCATCTTCTTCTCACATTTTTCTACTCAGGTACACATTCATACTCACTGATGTAATTTCGAGTTTGAGAAATGGAATAAGACGTTCATTTGCTGTTCCAAACTTCCTTAGCGATATATATGTATACTGATCTGATCTATATAGAATCTAGCTAGGACAATTTGTATTCATTAGGAATAGTCAAGTTTGTAATTGGAATATAATTTTTGGACCGTTTTACTGCTACATTTGGATTATAATTGTGTTGTATTTGTAATAATGCTTTAATACAACTGTCACGACCCCAAACCCGGTCGTGACGGCGCCCAACACAACTGCTAGGCAAGCCCGACCAATTTCACTCACAACCCAAGCATAAAACTCAAAACCATTGGTTTGAAAATTCATTAACAACATTGAAACTAGAAGTAATACTCATAGATAGAAATAATCCGAAAATCAACAATACTGAACAACCTCCCAAAGATCTGGGGGTCATGAGTCTAGAGCCTCTACCAGAATAGCATAATAATACTGTAATACAATATAGTATGAAGTACGCGGAAAAGTCCATAACAGAAAATAGGAGAGAAGTCGGGTCCTGCGGACGTCAGGCAGCTACCTCGACAACTCCGTATGAAAACTCTGATGAACAGCAGTAAGCTCAGCTATCTCCCGGAGTACCTAGATCTGCACACAAGGTGCAGGGAGTAAAGTGAGCACTTCCAACTCAGTGGTAATAGATATGTATAATGTCTGACAGTAAGAAATCCCAAAAATAGCACAATGTGAAACAAAGGACAGTACTTCTACCCATTTAACAGTGTAATAACAGCTAACAGAAACAGTCAAAACAGATATATATATCAATACATGAACGCAATGCAATGCACATGACTGCTACGGTGCGTAGCCCGATCCATTTGGGTACCCACACTCACTGTGGGGTTTCAGACTCCGGAGGGGCTCCTACAGCCCAAGCGCAATATCATAGTAACATACATTGCGGCATGCAGCCCGGTCCACTATCAGTCCAGCTATATGCAAGCAAGCCACACAGGCACAGTCAACTTACAAGTTTTAGTTCCAATTATCAGTAATTATCAATTAGGTGTTTGAAACCTTAGAATTTTGCTAGTCATTTCAGGACAACGTTTAGCTCAGGACTGATATCATGAAAACAGGCTATAAATCACAGAAAAACAATGATAATACTCCCTACGGGATCCAAATAACCAGCACGCAGCCAAAATATATCCATAACCATCGAAGTAGGAGGTTACCATCTAATTTGTAACTAACAAGACAGTACAACATCACTCGGGCGGACTAAGCTATAGTCCCCGATCACATTCGACCCCGCACTCACCGTAGAGTACGTGTCTCGCCTCAATATAGCGTCACAGTGTGATATACCAGGGTTTCAAACCCTCAGGTCATCATCCACATCTTTTACTAATATAGCGTCACAGTGTTAATAGTCCACTTCTGCGGACTCACATATGCGGAAAATGTTCCGCTTCTGCGGAACCTCCCAAGCCATCGCCCTTTCGCTTCAGCGACCATTTTCCCGCTTCTGCGGATTCGCTTTTGCGATTAAAATTCCGCTTCTGTAGAAGTTGCTGAACTCACACTATTTCGCACCTGCGAAAAATTTTCCGCTTCTGCGGAGCTGCATCTGCGGTCTCCCCTCCGCAGATGCGGAAATACCTGCTGCAACCATAACCAGCAAACTTCAAACTTCAAATTCTCTCGTTCAACCACCCGAATTCAACCCGAGGCCCCCGGGTCCTCAACCAAAAAAACCAATACTATCTTATAACATTATTCAAACTTGTTCCAATCATCAAAACACTATCGTTAACACAAAAATTACCAAATCATGACGGATTCAAGCCTAAGATTAACTAAAACTTCCGAAATTCACATTCGATAAAAAACCCGACCAAACGACGTCCGATTGACCTGAAAATTTGCAGACATATCCAAAATCACCTAACGAAGCTACCGCAACTCTCAGAATTCTATTCCGACCCCCGGATCAAAATCTCACCTATCAACCGGAATTCGCCAAAACTCCAACTTCGCCAATTCAAGCCTAATTCTACACCGGACCTCCAAATTCAATTCCGATCGCACTCCTAAGTCAAAAATCATCCCCGAAGCTAACCGAACCATCGGAAATCACTTCCGAGCCCTCTAACCCACAAGTCGACTTCCGGTTGACTTTTTTCAAAACAAGTTTCCTTCTAAGAGGCTGTGTGCCTTATATTTTACCAAAACCAATTCAATTACACCCGATCGACTCTAATACTGATATTGAAACATGAAGCAACACAATAAGGGTAAAATGGGGCGGTAACTCACGTGACGACGGGCCTGGTTGTCACATCCTCCCCAACTAAAACAAACACTCGTCCTCGATCGGGTCAAGAAACATACCTGGAGTCTCAAACAAGTGTGGATATCTGTTCTGCATCTCCCGCTCGGTCTCCCAAGTGGCCTCCTCTATGGGCCGACCTCTCCACTACACCTTCACTGATGCTATCTCCTTGGATCTCAATCTCCGCGCCTGCCGACCCAAAATAGCTACAGGCTCCACATCATAAGTCAAGTCATCATCCAACTGAACTGTAGAGAAGTCCAACACATGCGATGGGTCCCCAACATACTTCCGGAGCATAGACACGTGAAATACCGGATGAACTCCCGATAGGCTGGGTGGCAAAGCAAGCATATAGGCCACCTCTCCAATCCTCCTGAGTATCTCAAAAGGGACAATGAACCTCGGACTCAGCTTTCCTTTCTTCCCAAATATCATGACGCATTTCATAGGCGAAACCTTTAGTAAGACCTTCTCGCCCACTGAATAAGATACTTCTCGAACCTTCCGGTCCGCATAACTCTTCTGGCGCGACTGGGCTGTGCGAAGTCTCTCCTGAATCACTTTCACCATGTCCAAAGCATCCTGGACCAACTCTGTCCCCAACAACCTAGCCTCGCCGGGCTCAAACCAACCAACTGGAGATCTACACCGTCTCCCATATAAGGCCTCATATGGCGCCATCTGAATGCCGGATTGGTAGCTGTTGTTATAAGCAAACTCACACTGAGTCAAACTTCCTCGCTATCCGAGGGAGACCACTCACGAAATCTATAGTAATCCGGTCCCATTTCCACTGAGGAATAACCATATGCTGAAGAACACTGCCCGGTCTCTGATGCTCGTACTTGACCTGCTGACAGTTGAGAGATCGGGCTACATAACTCACAATATCCTTCTTCATCCTTCTCCACCAGTAATGCTGTCTCACGTCCTTTTACATCTTCGCGGCACCCGGATGAATGGAGTACCGCGAGTTGTGAGCCTCCTCTAGTATCAACTCTTGAAGTCCATCTACATTGGGCACGCAAATCTGGCCCTACATCCTCAATAGACCATCACTATCAATAGTCACATCCCTGGCATCATCGTGCTAGACCCTGTCCTTGAGGACAAGCAAATGTAGATCATCATACTGGCGCTCACGAATGAGATCGTATAAGGAAGACCGAGATACAACACAAGCCAACACCCGTCTAGGCTCTGAAATATCTAACCTCACTAACCGATTGGCCAACGCCTGGACATCAACTGCAAAGGGTTTCTCCCCAACTGGAATATACGCCAGGCTGCCCATACTAACCGCCTTTCGGCTCAAAGCATCGGCCACTACATTGGCTTTCCCCGGATGATATAAAATGGTGATGTCATAATCCTTGAGCAACTCAAGCCACCTCTGCTGCCTCAAATTTAGATCCTTCTATTTAAACAAGTGCTGGAGACTGCAATGATCGGTATACACCTCACAGGACACGCCATACAAATTGTGCCTCCAAATCTTCAATGCATGAACTATGGCAGCTAACTCTAAATCATGAACAAGGTAGTTCTTCTCATGAGGCTTCAACTGACGAGAAGCATAAGCAATAACTCTACCATCCTGCATCAACACACAACCTATCCCAACTCTCGATGCATCACAATACACGGTATAAGAACCTGAAGCTGATGGCAAGACTAACACTGGAGATGTAGTCAAAGCTATCTTGAGCTTCTGAAAGCTCTCCTAACACTTATCAGACCACACGAATGGTACACCCTTCTACGTTAACTTGGTCAAGGATGAAGCAATAGATGAGAATACCTGGACAAACCGGCAATAATACCCTGCCAAACCAAGAAAACTCCGGATCTCCGTAGCTGAGGACGGTCTAGGCCAACTCTGCACCGCCCCTATCTTCTTTGGGCCAACCTGAATACCATCGCTAGACAGCACATGGCCCAAAAAAGCTACAGACCCAAGCCAAAACTCACATTTGGAGAACTTAGCATAAAGCTTCTCCTCCCTCAATCTCCGCAATACCACTCTCAAATGCTGAGCATGCTCCTCCTGGCTACGCGAGTACACCAGAATGTCATCAATAAACACAATCACAAAGGAATCCAGATACGGCCGAAACACACTATTCATCAGATGCATGAACGTGGCTGGGGCATTAGTCAGCCCAAAAGACATAACTAGAAACTCATAATGTCCATATCTCCTCCTAAAAGCCGTCTTCATAATATCAGAATATCTAATCTTCAGCTGGTGATAGCCTGAACGAAGATCAATCTTCGAGAATACCCTCGCTCCTTGGAGCTGATCAAACAAATCATCAATGCGCGGTAGAGGATACTTGTTCTTCACCGTTACCTTGTTCAACTGCCTATAATCAATACGCATCCTCATTGAGCTATCTTTCTTCTTGACAAACAACACTGGTGCACCCCACGGTGACACACTCGGTCGAATGAACCCCTTATCTAGGAGTTCCTAAAGCTTCTCCTTCAATTCCTTTAACTCAGCTGGTGCCATACGATAAGGAGGAATAGAGATGGGCTGAGTGCCCGGCACCAGATCAATACCAAAGTCAATATCCTTGTCCGGCAGCATGCCCAACAAGTCTGATGGAAACACATCTGGAAAATCCCTCACCACGGGCACAGAATCAATACTACGAGTCTCAGCTCCAACATCTCTCACAAATGCTAAATATGATAAACATCCCTTCCCAACCATCCACCGGGCCTTTAAGAAAGAAATCACCCGGCTAGGGACATAATCAGTCGAACCCCGCCACTCTATCCTCAGAATACCCGGAACGGCCAACGTAAATGTCTTAGCATGACAGTCCAGAATAGCATGGTATGGAGATAGCCAATCCATACCCAGAATTACATCGAAGTCTACCATACCCAACAACAGCAAATCAACTCGGGTCTCCAGACCCTCAATAGTAACAAGACAGGATCGATATATGTGATCCACAATAATAGTATCACCCACCGGGGTGGATACATGCACAGTCAAGGCAAGACAACCACGGGTCGTACCCAAATGATGGGCAAAATACGAAGACACATAGGAGTACGTAGACCCGGGATCAAACAAAACCGAAGCATCTCTGTGGCACACTAAGATAATACCTGTGATCACTACATCGGATGCAATAGCGTCCCTCGTATCTGGAAGCGCATAGAACCGATCCTGACAACCGCTCGATCGATCTACACCCCTGGGGCGACCTCTAGCTGACTGATCCCTACCCCTACCTGACTGGGATGGTGCTGAATTAGATGGGGTAGAAGAGGAGGGCTGATCCCTCTATTGAGACCGACCACTACGAAGCCGAGGACACTGTCTCCTCATATGGCCAAACTCGCCACACTCATAACAACTACCCGGAGCGGGAGAAGGGGACTGAAGGGAACCCCTCGCTGCAGATGAGCCCTGGGCTGAAGAAGCAGGAGTAGAACTCTGAGCTGGAAGGGCACTGAGTGAAGACTAGCCCTACTGATAACCCTGACGGCCACGGCCGGAAAAAGCCCCACTGTACTCTGGGCGACCTGTCTGAGGAGGCCTAAAAGAACGACCTCTGTCCTGCTGAAACTGGCCCCTAGATGGAGCACCACTGTAGCTACCTGAACCTCGAGGCCTCTTGGCCTCCCTAGCCTCTTGCTCTCGGCAACGATCTGCCTCACTCTGGCGAGCCATATCCACTACCTCCTCAAATGAAGCTACTACCACCCTCTCCCTGGTCATCAGAATACGAATAGAATAGTTGAGGCCATCTATGAACCTCCTGATCCTCTCCCGATCTGTCGGGATCATCCACGTAGCATGTATGGCCAACTGAGTAAATCTCAACTCATACTGGGTCACTGTCATATCACACCGGATCAACCACTCAAACTGTCAGCGCAGCTCCTCTCTGCGAGACTGCGGTACATACTTCTCCCAAAAGAGAGTGGAGAACTGCTGCCAAGTAAGGGGTGCCGCTCCTGTAGGCCTACGCCTCTCAAACTCCTCCTACCATGCAAATGATTGTCCTGAGAACTGGAAGGTGGTAAAAGACACCCCACTCGTCTCTAAAATCCCTGCAGTGCGAAGCATCCTCTAACACTTATCCAGAAATCCCTGGTCATCCTCGCCCTCAGTACCGCTGAATGTCGGAGGCTGAAGTCTACCAAACCTCTCTAGCCAACACTGCTCGTCGTCTGGCATCACTGGGACAACATACCCTGTGGCTGGTGCGACTGGCGCAACTGGAGCAACCGGTGCAACTAGCTGAGCTGGGGCTGCCTCTGGTGTCTGTAGTCCCTGAACAACCTGCTCTGGTGTGCGAGCTGCGGGGGTCTGATGACCACCCCCGGTCTGAGAAGTAGCTGCGGTAGTAGAAGCTGAAACTGCCTGAGCCAGACCAGTGCAGACTGATAAGATCTGAGCTAATGCCTCCTGAAAACCAGGAATCACGGTAGGCACTGCCGGTGCCTGAGTGGGTGCTGCTGAAGCATCAACAGCTGGAGGCTGACCCTGAATACGGGCAACTGGTGGGTCAATTGGTACTGCCCCTACTGCCCTACTATGACCACGACCACGGCCACATCCACGGCTTCTAGCAGGTGGCAATGGTGGTCGTCCGCCACGTCCGGTAGCACGAGTTCTCGCCATCTGCGAGAGAATAGAACACAGAAGTTTGGTTCTCGGATCAACAAGGCCGCACGACAAGTGTTCAAAAATACGAAGTGCTTCCTAAAGGTTCTGCATCCTCTCGAGGATAAATACAGACGTTTCCATACCGATCCGCGAGACTCTACTAACCGGCTCATGACTCATGAGGCCTAGTAACCTAGGCTCTGATACCAACTTGTCACGACCCCAAACCCGGTCATGATGGCGCCCAACACAACTGCTAGGCAAGCCCGACCAATTTCACTCTCAACCCAAGCATAAAACTCAAAACCATTGGTTTGAAAATTCATTAACAGCATTGAAACTAGAAGTAATAATGATAGATAGAAATAATCCGAAAATCAACAATATTGAACAACCTCCCAAAGATCTGGGGGTCATGAGTCTAGAACCTCTACCAGAATAGCATAATAATACCGTAATACAACATAGTATGAAGTACGCGGAAAAGTCTATAACAGAAAATAGGAGAGAAGTCGGGTCTTGCAGATGTCACGCAGCTACCTCGACAACTCCATATGAAATCTCTGATGAACAGCAGTAACCTCAGCTAGTCCCAGAGTACCTGGATCTGCACACAAGGTGCAGGGAGTAAAGTGAGCACTTCCAACTCAGTGGTAATAGACATGTATAATGTCTGACAGTAAGAAATTCCAAAAATAGCACAATTTGAAACTAAGGATAGTACTTCTACCCATTTAACAATGTAATAACAGCTAACACAAATAGTCAAAACAGATATATATATCTATATATATAACACAAATATATATATATATATATATATATATCTATATATATATATAT
>MU752842.1:116448-141516 GCA_026770625.1 Nicotiana glauca | reverse complement strand
GATTTGGATTTGGGTTGCATGAAATGCACACCCGTATTTAGGAAGGTAAAATTATTAAAATACGCGCCTAAAGCAACTACGCGTTTTAACTTTGCGAGGTCCATGGAAATTTGCTAAATGGCACGCCTTGAGTTCTATGTATTTTTTTTAAAAGAAATACTTAAATGAGGGCCACACATTTGAGATTTTATTTGGCGCGGCGCACCTCAATTCTATTTTTAAAGGGTATTTAAACTAAAAGCTCGGAGGGCTAATCATTACAATAAATACCATTTTGCACAATTAACCACTTGCAAATTTCCAACCCCTTTTCTCATCATATGCGACAGAGTGCAAAGACAAGCACATCTCCAACTCAAAGCGCAACACAAATACTAAACCAAACAGAGCTATGGCATTGGATACAATATACGCACAAGCACATCTCCAAATAGCAACAACATATTAGTGAAAATGAGAGAAAATGGATCTTCTACTGCAATGATGATTTAGCATATTTTCAAATAATAAAATGATAAACAAATGGATACATAAGAAAATGTTATTTTACTATAAGAAGTTAAGACCCAAAACCAAGAAAAACTTTGTATATTACATGGATTTTAAAACCAACAGAAAGTATTCGTATAAGACAAAATAAGCTCATCTATAGAACTAAAAATTCACAAATAAACGACTCATCAATCAAAGACAACGCAATTACAAATCGAAATAAACACCCAAAACAAGAGTTTTATCTGTTCAATATCAAAAGTAGAATAACAAATAGAAGCTCGTAACAAAAGGATAAATACGGAGAAATCCAACCTTTATATTGAAGAACTTCCGGCGACGCGAAATACAAGGAAACCGACAATCACAATTTGGATAAAACTCGAGCTAGCCGGATGGAGGTTAACAAAGTACGGTACAGCAGCAGTAACAGTCCTCACTTCAACTACTTGAAGAAATTGAAACCGGAAAAGGAAAAGTTGAATTTCGAAATTAACTTTTCTTCAATCCTTTTTTCAGAAATTTCAGCCCTTCTTTTTGTTTTCAAACTTTGTAATTTTTCAGATCTTCACTTAAATTTTTTTAGCATTGTGGGTAAGTATTCATCTCCGTGTGAGTATGATGGTAAGTGCATTCTCCCATGGGTATCGAAATAAGGAGCTCGGGAGAGAGGAGATGGAAGATGGAAAAGGGATCCTCCAGCAAAATGAAAAGATGCGCTATATCCTATCCTCTTATCTCTTATGTCTAGATTTTATTAAAAGGGTGGATTTTGGGTCTGGAGGGTCGGGTCGGATCAGGCAGATGGGTTTGGATAGGAAAATTGGGCTAGTTTAGAGGGGATGTGGGCTGGTGATTTTAGAATTTGTTTGGGTATGGGGCAGCCCAAAAAGGCTCTTTTTTTTTTTTTAATTCCTTTTTCTTTTCTTTTTTTTTAAATTAAAAATCCTAATTTATCTAAAATATGAAATTGAACTAATTAACTAATTATGAAAAGTTTAGACATCACTTGAATCTTAATTAAAAGAGTAAAATCAATAATCGACAAAAGTGTAAAAATGAAGCGTTTTTTTTTTTTGGTGATTTTCATTTTATAAAACAAGTAACTACCAATTAATTCTAAAAGTGTAAAAATAAATCCTAAATACAATGCATGATATTTTTTTTGGTATATGATTTGAATAAAAATTAAACAAGCAAGAAAAATGTATACAATTAATAAAAAACTACAAAATTCCTAAAAATGGCAAATAATTAATAAAAAAATATTTTCTTAGATTTTATAGGAGTATTTCGTATAGGGCAAAAATCACGTGCTTACAGGGTATACATGCATTTGGCCGGTTCGCTATTTTTTTAAATTAAGTCGGTTCAGTTCAATCCATTTTGAGTTAATTTGGTTTGCTTTACAAGATCTTTTGGTGCATAAATAAACACATGATAACGAAACTGAATATATTTGGTCCTTTTAAGGAAAAAATAATATTAACTAGATAAAAAAAATGATGAAAAATATATTTTAAAAAAAATTGAGATCTAGAGCAAGAAAACATAGGAAAATATACTTTTATAATCTAAAGAACTAATAAAAATGAGATTGTATATAGAGGAAAAAAATATAAAATAAAGATAAAAGAAGTTAAGAAAAAGAGGAGCAAAGAAAACAATCCGGAAAGAAGGAACATAGAAAAGTAAAATTGGCTCAATATGAGTGAGGAGGATTGTGCTCAGTGGCGGATGCATGTTAATGGTTATGGGTGCTCAAGCATCCATTACCTTTGGAGTCATGAACTATTATTTATATAACAAAAGTTAGTAGTTCTTACAAATATATTACTTGAGCATCATTCTTAATAGTATTTTTTAGATAAATAATAGTTCACAACCCATGAATTACTTGGGTATTGGGCTTGGGCAGGACTACTTTGACCACGGCACCTATAGCCATTTTGTGATTGGGGGTGTCACTAATTATTTATATACCTTTTCCCAGTAAAATATCAATCCGTAAATGAAATTCTATTCGAGCGACCGGGTAACGTACCACCCCGTCACCTCTATATAGATCTGCCCCTACAGTTCCACTTATTTCACGTCGGAACTCTACTATGAAAAGGGTAATACAAGACAATTTGCTAACGATAAAGGTGAGCAAGACTCAAAGAATAAATATGGAATATAGAATTGAGGAATTTTGGATGGTATAGGAAAATTTTGGACCTTTTCCAAGAAATAATTTTTTTTTCTTTTTTGAATATTACTAATTAATAACACGTGAGTGATGCCATAGTCGACAAATAGGAAGGATAGAGACGTGGTAATGATAATCTATATATAATAAAAGCAAAGGAAAAGCACGTAATTAAAACAAGTGGCATAACTACAAAAAGATAAGTGGCATTGTTAAGATAAAATAAACTACCTTTTAATTAAAAAAATTAGATTTTGAATTATTTGGATACTTTATTTGAATTAATAAATATAGATAGCTTATAATTATCTATATTAAAAAAATAAAAATATTAAAAAAAACATAATTAACCATTCAATTTGGGGAGTAGTTTCAAGTTGGAATTTTAAAGTTATTTTACAATAAGAAAACGAAACATAAGAAAAAAATTAAATTAGCTACGATAAAAAAAAGGAAAATATTAATTAAAAATAACTACCTATTCAAGTTGGGAAATAATTTCAAGTTGAAGTTTTAAAATAAAAAAACGAAAATAAAGAAATAAAAAATTACCAATTCAAATTGGGGTGTGATTTCAATTTGGAGTTTTAAAATATAAAAAATGAAATTAAAAAAAGTAAAAAAATTGCCATTTCAAATTTAGGAGAGGTTCCAAGTGGGAGTTTTAAGACAAAATGCAACTACCTTCCTAATTTACTTGATTACTATATGGTGTATATCCCTTAATTTTTTTTATAGATTGTGTTATATTTCTGCACACTATATTAAATAATAAAATACAATTAATATTTATTAAATTAATATGATATATTAGATCATAATTTTATAAAATTAATATTCTACAAATTTATCATCGCGCTGGTTTTTATACTAGCTGAGAATGAAATTGCAAGTTGAAATGGTCCTAGCATGCACTAGTATTTGACATTGCTGTGTAGACTTATTTTTGTTTTTGATTCAGAGTTGGCGTTACTAGTGGTCTTAAATGTTCTTGTTTACTCCAAAAAGGTTGCCATGTTGGCTTCACATTTGATGCACTTTTGCTGGCTTTTGGTCCCTCTCTCTGCTCTCTACTACTCCTTCCGGTCAATTTTAAACGATTTTTTGGTATTTTTTTGTAGTCAATAATATTTGATCTTTTTAGATATTAATAAGGAATTAATTTCTTCTTTCCAAAATTGTCCTTGGAGTAAGATCCTAGGAGTAATTTGTTATATTTTCATAAGCAAATTAAGATTAATATGGTCAATTTCAATGTTGATTAATGTTAAAATATAAATTCTTTAATATGTGTAAAAAGAGCCAAAAAAATTCAGTTAAAGTGGACCATACGGAGTGTTATACTATATAATGCTTCGTTTATATGTATGTCCTCATTTTGCCAATTGTGCTTTGGGCTCCACCTTTTCCCCTACTTCAAATGTCTGGTCGGAGTCCTCAGGGTGGTTTATTACTATTTATTTTGGTCCATTACTTTCACCCAGTTTTTTAGTTCTTGAAAATTGATTGAAAAGTTTACTTTTGGCCTCCACTTTTCTACATCATAACTGTTATTTGTTCCTATGTTGACATGCAAGTTGTGATTTAGAGAATTAAGAACCCTCAAAGCTGCTTAAGGTTTCGCAGTAGTAGATATATCAGTATATGTGGATCTTATAACAAGTTTTGGAAATGAAATTTATTGGATTATAAATTTTAACATTTGACAATTGCATTCTCAAGCTTTTGAAGTTGCTCTAGAAGTTCATCAATCCCATCGATAATTCAATTAAGACCCCCCCCCCCTCCCCCGCCCCTTAACTCAGGGACGGAGCCAGAGTGCAGCATGCAGGTTCAGCGAATTCAGTGACTTTTGTTCAAACCATGTACTTGTCTTAAGAAATCCAATAACTTAAAAATGACAACAAGCCCGAAACCATCAGGTCCAAAATCGGGCTCCGCCTCTACCTGACTATATGCATATATGCAAAAGATTCACACAAAAACCAGGGGCGGATTTAGGGGGTGGAAGGAGGTTCACCCAAATCCCATTCGCTGAAATATTATATTATAAATGTAAGGCAAAATTTGGTTTATACCTCTATATATTATATTTTGAATCTCCTTGATGTTGCCTAAAAGCATAGCTTAGTGGTCAAGGGAAAATCAGAACATTTGATAGTTTGTTGGTTCAACTCCGCTAGCCACAAAACATTTGATACTTCATCTGCCACTTACACGGACATACACCTAAGATGCAGCCATTAATTGGACTAGGGATAAAGTCCAATATGGAGGATGTATATGGGTCCAAAGTTGTGAATCAGAGTGAAAAAAGGATCTAAATATTGGGACCAAAGTTGCTACTTTTACTAAATACCAAGATATCAGTCAGACCCTACAATATGGCTGCTACATCCATCCGAATTTTGCTAGCCTGGCTATCTTATCTGATAACAATCATCTTCTTCCGTCGTGCAGTGCACTGTCACCCTCGTTATTGATCTTATTCCCAGACCAAAAAGGATAACTAAAAGTTGTTAAGTACTTAAATGTCACTCTTTGTGATTTTATATAAACATGACAATTTCATGAATGTCCTGTGAAATAGTGGAGATAGGTTTAATATATTATAAATGTTTCTTTTTTAACTATATGCCATTAAATCTCTTTATAACAATCGTATTTATTCCGATATTTTTGAGATGCTATAAAAAGTGATGTTATAGAAGCCATATGTTATACAATAACATGAAAGATCGATTCTGAGAAAAATTTGATTTTTATACCGAATAATTATTATATAAAAATAATATTATAACGAGGTCTGACTGTAATTCTTTTTAAGTGAGGTCGACAAAATATCACACAGGAGATCAGGATATTTGTAGAGTTATTTTCTACAATTGGTCACAAAAGATTATTTTCTCTGTGAAAAATGACATAACAAGCATGTGATTGTGTCGTAGGTCCAATCCAACGTTAATTCATAAACCTATGAGTTTTATGGTTCCATTTCATGAGATTCAATAAAACATAAAAGATATTTATAACGCAAAAGAGACTCTTGCACTAGCACAGTAATTTCAAGAACACAACAAACTAAGTTGTATAGAGCACAAAAGAGGAGTAATGGTGTTCTTTTTCTTTGTTTTTTTTTTTTTTTGGTTTTTGTTTTCGAGGACTCAAAACTACATCAAGAAAAGGTGAAAATACAAACCAAAAGAAAAAGATAGAAATTAAATTAGGAAATATACTGAAAAAAAATGATTAGATTCCTCTACCAAAGAGTTCTTGATCTCTTAAAAGATGTAGAAGTTGGGCTGATTTGTGGAACAGCAAAAGAATTGTCATCTCTCCATTTTCTGCTAGACTTGATGCTTGTGACTTCCTTTGTGTTCTTGATTTCAATTTGCCCACCAAAGTTCAAATTTTGAGGAGGAAACATTTGGGTCTGATTTTGCTGAGGAGTTGCAACAGCAGGGGCTTGAGGGACCCAAATACCTATACTTTCTGGGGAGAAAGAATTTAGATTCCTCTCAATTTCAGTATCCCAAATTGGGAACATATCACTATCACCAATCTACAAAATAACCAAAAAAAAAAAAGTCAGATCAGATAATTCAACTTCCACACCAAATTAAAGGACAGTCTAGTGCACTAAGGCTTCGTTATGTGGGGTCCGAGAAAAAGGCTGGACCACAAGGGTCTATTGTATGCAGTCTTATCCTGCATTTCCGCAAGCGGTAATTTTCACGGCTCGAATCAGTGACCTCTTGATTACATGGCAGCACATTCACACCCAATTAAAGGGCAGCTTGGTGCATTAAGCTCCGGCTATGGACGAGGTCCGGAAAAGAGGCCAGACCACAAGGGTCTATTGTACGCAACTTTATCTTGTATTTCTGCAAGAGGGTGTTTCAACGGCTCAAACCCGTGAGCTCCTGGCCACATGGCAGCAATTTCACACCCAATTGAGCAGTAGAAATTAAAAGATGAAAATGAGAATAAAATGCAAACCTTACAGAAACCATTAGGAATATTAGAGGAATTAAGAAACTCTTCAACATGCCATCCAGGTAACATCTCTAGGTACTCTGATATACTACTTGTTAAACTATTTGCCTCCGCATTCACCAATAGACTATTACAGCAACTGATTCCTTTGTCATTAGCTGCCACTGTCATTTCTTGGGAAATATTGGAGGAAACAGAAGCAGAAACAGGCACAGGTAAAGGCAAAGGCTTTTTAGTGGAAGTTTGAGACTTGAGATTTTGAGCAGATTCTTGATTTGTAGTCAAAGAATTGGTAGAGGAAGTTGTTGATTGAGATTCTGTTGAAGAGTAAAGGGCAGAGTTTGCTGAAATCTTGACACCAGTAAGAAGAAATCTATTATGCTTCTGTGTATGTTCATTAGCTTTGTGTATTGAAGTATCACACTCTCTGCATAGAATTGCCCTGTCTTGTTGACAAAATAAAAAGGCCCTTCTTTCCTGTCATTAATTAAACAACAAAAAAATTATTCCCGTGATCAACAACACCACCAATAAACCCAGTAAATTCCCATGAATTGGGGTGTAAGGAAAGCAGTGACGGATCTACTTGGTTATTTGTGGGTGCTCAAGCACTCATTATCTTTGACAAGATTTAACAAATTTATATAGGCAATTATGATCAGATAAATATTGAGTGAGCACTCATAACAAAAAAAAAATTTCCTCATCTTTCAAAATTTTTATCAGTGAGCATGCACAACTTTAAAATCCTAGATCTATCACTGCCTGCAAAGTCAGGCTGTTTCCGATAGGCTAAAGAAGGGATGAAAAATCCCATGATCAAGAAAGTAAAAAATAAAGCAAGAGTATTAAATATAACTGAACTCACTATTTTCGACATGAAGCATATATATATGTGAAAGATCGTCAAACTCGTAATTTCTTATAAAGTTTAAATTCTAAATCTGTTTCTGAATTTAGTCATACCCGACAAATATCACAAAGAGGGAATTGTTTCGGAGAAGGTTGGAGAAGAGAAAAACGTTGGTGTTTGCCAGCAAGTTTATTGGCATGATGAACACGATGGTCACAAGAATCACAAAGGGCAGCTTCATCTGCAACACAAAAAACTGAGGCCTCCTTTTTGTTACAAACATCACACTGGATCTTCATTTGATTTTTCAGATATGTTATTCTTGTTCCTATATATCAAGATTGTATAATTGAAGAAGAAGTTTTTAGAAGAAATGAGAATAGAAGGCCTATAATTAGAAAAGATCAGAAATGGAGGAGAGTTTTTAAGAAGGAAAGATGAGGGTTGTGGGGAAAGGGGTGCGTTGAAATTGGTAAAGAGATAGAGAAGAATGGAGGGATTATTTTATTATATAGTGGTAGTACTATAATTAGAAATATTGAATCTCGAAATCTTGACTGTGAAATACTGTAGAAAAAAGGTTGATTTTGTTTTAAGTTAGTGTGAACTCTTATTTCTGTCTCGGTATCTTTTGTTTATTTTTGCCGCTACATTGTTTATTGCACCACTAAATACATTGCATTATACTTTTTCTTTTAATCAGTCTAAGATAAGAGGAGGAGTATTCCCTAAAACCAATTTTTTTGTTAAAATTATACTAGTGGCAGTTCCACTATGATTAAGCAAATCAAAAAGGTCTGAGATATGAGAGATATTTGCAGTAGAGTAATAATCATCAATAATCATGACAACTAATGTTGTCCTCTTAGTAAAGTGAAGTAATTACTTTAATTAATTAGCTAGATTCTGTAGCTAAACGTTGCTTAACCTAGCCAAGAGGCAAGTCAGCTAATCAATTTACGGATGAAATTTAAAAATAGCCAGATTTATAAGTGGTTATTTTAAAATAACCATTGTTTCAAAAGTAATCGACTTTTATTCATTTTTCATGTAAAGATAAATTTGAACGAAAATAATGTTCAAATCTAAAAAATATTCCAGCATAATATACTAGAGTTCGAATTTTTTATATGTGAACTTTGTTTACTTTGAATGGTAATAACAATTAGATTTGATTTTGTGATTCTAAAAATATGTGATATATTTTATGCTAGTTGTCACGCAATGGACGCTAAGTGAAAGATTAGATAAATAAGATAATAACTTGTAGACGATGTAATAATCAAACCGGATGGCAGGAAATCGGGGCCTCGAGCTTGCGTATACGGGGCCTCGAGGTCGAGTCGGATGCCCGACTAAAGGTAGTTGATGAAGGATTAACAGTTATGATAAATTTGATGGCGGCTCTTTATGATCAATAATTGAAGAACAATTAATGAAGTATAAGAAATATGAGCAAGACAACAAATGTAATCAATAGGATCGAACAGAGACTGTGTTTGAGTTAGAGAGCAGAAAATGTTCTTATATTGGAT
Organism: Nicotiana glauca; assembly: GCA_026770625.1. Classification (NCBI taxonomy): domain Eukaryota; kingdom Viridiplantae; phylum Streptophyta; class Magnoliopsida; order Solanales; family Solanaceae; genus Nicotiana; species Nicotiana glauca. The sequence continues at coordinate 132,449 of MU752842.1, read as the reverse complement.
GTAGTGCATAATAATGTTGTATTTTTTTTTTACAAAAATGACAAGGTTCCTTTTATATATGAGGGAGAAATCCCAATATGACACAACCATAGTTATTGCATAAAGTAGCTGATACAACCACCCAATCAGCCTGGTGTATGTTGTCACTGTTTGTGCAGACGTTGTTAGAAAAGTACTGCTCCTTGGGAACTTCCCGCTTACTTGTGATAAGCACTGGTTCGTTCTGCCCCGACACCGGGCACGAAGAATCCTTGAAGACTTCGAACCCTGAGCTATTCTCCGGGCCTTTCAAGATGAAATTACATAATGCCTTGTCGACCGTAAAATTGGTCTTCCCGATTTTAGCCGTATACAGATAGTCCCCACATTTCTCAGAGTGAAATGAAGAGAAACGTCCTTGAGATATTGCCCCTCCCGCGCTTCCATCAAAGCAAATAGTTGTGTCCTGCCAAGTGACTGATGTAATAGACAAGCCTTCCAAAGGTCGCATCCACACAATTCTTAAAATCTTCGAATTAATTACAATGGTTGGTTGTCCTTTGGTCTGCTCCAATTGCACATGTTAGGCCTCTATAAATACTCATTTCTTCGCCCCTTCCTCTCCATTGCATCATCAGTCTCCCAATAGTGTTTTTTTTCTTCTTACCTCTCTCTCGTGTCCTTTCCTGAAACGTGATTTTTTGTTTCTACTTTGTAACCCTTTGGTAAAAATGGCGAGCACTTCCACCTCTATCCCTCAGAAAGGTGTGCCTTCCTCTTCCACGATCTCCTTTGAGGGTAAAACAACAATGTCTCCTAGCATTGGAGAATGTGTTCCAAAGGCCTTTAAGACGACCGTTGATTTTAAGGCCGAGAGACCTTTTTCGAAGCTGGCGCAATGTAAACCTGTATCTCGATACATCAGTTTAATAACAAAAATCGAAAGGGTGAAAATTGACTGTCGCCGGGGAGATGCGGTGTTAGTGGAGGTTGATATAACGACGTATAAGGCTGAGTTCCTTAATGTGTATACTTATCCATTTACCCTCGACCCGGCGGTGCCATCCATCCCTTCGATAGACCCCGGGATCCTCAACTTCTTCGAACGATATCAAGTGACTCTGATCCAAATTCATCCGTCATTCTGGCATATCGTTTACATGACCACGTATTACGCAAATATGATTAAGGGGATACCCTTCACCCTTGACCATTTGATCAGAATGTATAGTCCCCGACTCTTTCATGGGGGCATGATTAAGCTTCGCTGCCGGGCCTCGAGGGCCCTATTTGCTTGTACCGGCGAGGTTAGGAATGGAGGGCGGATGAGCCGTTTCGTCCGAGTTAGGACTTAGGACTTGATCCCTGCATAGAGGATGTTGTTCCCCGAAATATTGAACATGAAGCGTACGTAGACATACTTAATTAACTGCACATTTCTTTCTTTCGGATGTATTTCCCCATTAACTGACTTCCTCCGCTGATACCGCTACCGCGGCGTACCCTGATGCGGTAAGGAATCTTTCAGGCTGGGTAGCTAAACTGTACTCGATTTTCCCATATGCCGAGCGTGCGTGGCGCTATTTATCTAAGGCTCGATCGGAAGCCAAAGATCACGGTGGGACTTCATTCTCTGCTATAGTTTCAATTTTGCAAAAGTTTCTACTAATTGTGTTCTCATTCCCCGTGCTTGTTTTGGTATTTAAGCGGGTACGGGGGAGGTCTTCTTGATGAGAGAAACTCTGCCTGGTGAAGCGGGTGTTCCAACACCCGACGAAGAGAGGAAAAAATAATGGGGATCGTCGACTTATCTCCGAAATCCAAGAAAACTAGAATGGAAGACCCTAAGGATGATTCAACAGCCTTAATTCCAGAAGCATTGGGGGAGCCCCTGAGCTGGGGCGAAAAGAAAGATGATCCTTTGACAGCACTCGAATAGGGAGAGGATTTGACTGTTTCGCATACTGTTGAGTTGGCGGCTTCTGGATTGCAGCTCGGTTTCATCGTTGCCTCGCCTCTCGCTGAAGAGGCCTGCGAGGGTGTATCGGGTGCTATCGTCGAGCCGATCGAAGGCCAAAATTTTCCTTGAGCCAAGGTGCGCTTGGTAGGCGATCCAGGGGAGCCCAATTTCGAAGCTCTTCAGAAGCAAGGGAAAGCCCTGATTGACCCAATCGAGGTCGTGAAAATGAGCGACTCCCCTTCGGAATTGGATTTCCCTCTAAGGGAGATGCAAGATACCCCCAATACAGAGTCTCTCAGCGTGGGGACGCCCGTTGGTGATAAAAATATGTTTGAAAATCCTTCTATCGCGCCTGAAGAAAAGCCTAAGCCTGGCATTTTGCTTATTGTTAATGAGATAGACAGGTTATGTGAGCAAGTAATCTATTCGTAAATTTTGCTTGGTGCCTCGATATTTGCCCTGCTAACCTTATTTCTTTCATGGTTCCAGGCCAAGGTGCTTTATAATCAAGCATTTGTCAATTTTGAAACCGAGATGACTCACCACGGGGGCGAAAAAAAAAGCTTACCTCGGAAGCAGATGAGCTCAGGTCTCTTTATACCAAGAGGGAGGAAGAACTCCATGGCTTTCGGGATTGCTTGGAGGCGGCGTCCCAGGAAAAGGCTCGTCTTACTGAACATGTTACATAGTTCCCTTTTGGTTTTGTATGTACATCCAATTGACTTCCGTGTTTTAATATCTTTGGGTTGATTTTTGCAGTTTAAGGAGAAGGATGTCCTTATGGTGAAGGAGCTCCGAACTAGGGACTCCAAAATTCTCGAACTTAAGCAGCATTTGAGTGAGGTAATCTCTTAGAGAGATGCCCTCCGGGGAGAGGTGGTTTCGATCGGGCATTTTCTTGAAGATGCGAGGGCTGAGAGCAATAAGTATAAGGATCTCCATACTAAGTTGTTTACTATGCTATCCGAGGTCAGAGATGAGGCCGAGGAGCTCGTGACCTCGCATAAGGAGGACGCCGCTACTGCAAATGCTCAAGACTGGAGGGTGTCTGAAGAGGCTGAGTTGCGTCTGACACAAACAGTGGAGCACGCTCACTTATAATCTCGGAGACAGACGCTCGAGGATATATATGTGGGGGCATTGATTTAATCTCTAGATTGAGAGGGTGAAGATAATAGAAGAGGAAGCTGTGGCCCTGCTTCCTTCCGAAAGCGAGTCGAGTAGTGACTCGGTAGGTGATGAAGATGGAGGCGAAGTCCCTAAAGAGGAGGAGGTCGTTGGAAACTCGGAGGTTATGGCTGAAGTTGCTGAAAGCATACTTTCTGAGGAGGCCGTCGAAGGCGTAGATCCGGTGATAGATTAAGGTTTTCATTTGCTTCTGCCTTCGTAAGGGCTCCAGATGTAGGCTCTGTAATTGCACTTTTATGAATCTTTTTGTATGTGTGTCAATTTTTTGCCTTTTTTTGTTTTTCCTTTCAACTAGTTGTGGCAATCGTTTGGAAATTGATCCAAAGTTGTGGGTCTCAAATTTAAACCCTTGGGTTCCTTCTACCGTTGAGTGTTTCGCAATGGTCGAGAGTCGACCTATATGTCTGTCATGTTGGCTTTGAGGCCATTTTCATGGATTTTTTAGATTCTCACGTATCGGGTCGGTACGACCTTTTAATGTAAGTTGGCGTCTTAGGCTCTTATGCTTTTGAACTTAGGAATATTCAGTTAACTGCTTCGGGTTCAATCTCCGAATCGGTTTTCAACTTGAGCTCATTGACCCTTACGTTTTTGAATTTAAAGCTGGATCTTAAGCTCTTATGCGTTAGGTCGGTGCGACCTCTCATATGAGTCGGCGACAGTGGCTCTTACATATTGGGTCGATACGACCTTTATATGGGTTGGCGACAGTGGCTGTTACGCATTGGGTCGGTACGACCTCTAATATAGGCTTTATTTTTTCCTCGTTAAGGACTTTTTGAAATTGTGTTTGCCTGACTCTTTGACGGTTCGATAAAAACCTCGATTGTGAGTCGTTATGTGGCGATGAACGAGAACCTCTGAGGGTTTTTCCCGGTGGCTGAGTGTTTCGAAGCCTATAGTTTAAAGCTGACATGGTCGAAGCTCTTTTGCCTATGTCGAGGGTAGCCTTTTTAGCCGGTTATTTTCTAAGTATTTTCGAAGTAATTGAAGTCCTGTGATTTTATAGCGATGGTTGGGCATCCTCGAGTCGCGTTAGTTTGACCGGAGCCTTATAACCGTGGTCATTTTTAATTCCTGAATGGAATAGTTTTAGCGTCTATACCGACGGTATGCCATTTTAGGGGTCTTACAAGTTTGAGTATATAGACTTAACTTTAAGGTCGGGGTAATGCCTTTTGTAAGGTTTTACTTTTTGGTTATTTGGTACAAGTATAGTTCATGCCTTGTTTGAGGTCTTACAGATATTGTTACTTGGTACAAGTATGGTTCATGCCTTGTTTGAGGTCTTACTGATATTATTACTTGGTACAAGTAGTTCATACCTTGCTTGAGGTATTACAGATATTGTTACTTGGTACAAGTATAGTTCATGCCTTGCTTAAGGTCTTACAGATATTATTACTTGGTACAAATATAGTTCATGCCTTACTTGAGGTCTTACAGATACTGTTACTTGGTATAAGTATAGTTCATGCCTTGCTTGAGGTCTTATAGATATTGTTGTTGCCTTATATAGGTCTGACAAGACCGAGGTTGCCCACATAAGGTCCTATTGCTTCGAGTTTTTGATAAGTCGACGAGGTGGCGATTGGCGACAGTCCCCGAGACATTGATGATTTCCTGCCAGTCCCCGAGTGTTCGAGATGCCAGTCCCCGGGTGTTCGAGATGCCAGTCCCTAAGTATTAGAGATAATTTTTTATTCTATATCCATTTTTTGCAAACTTGGTGTTACCTGGTTGATGGATTACGAGTTCCGAGCTCCCGACCTGAAGATCATATGGCTTCGAGTTTGTGACGCCAGTCCCCGAGTGTTCGGGGCTTTTTGGGCCATGGAGCCGTTTTTGTAAACTTAATATTGCCCCGTTGAGGGCTTACGAATTCTAAGCTTTCGACCTATAGGTCATACGGCTGCGAGTTTTTGACGCCAGTCCCCGAGTGTTCGAGGCGTTCTTGGCTTCTGGAGTCATTTTTGTAAAAGATACCGAACTCCTTTGAAACGCAAAATGCTTTGATGGAGGGGAAAATATTCTTTGATTACTTGGTATAGGTATATACGTTTTAGTTGTAAATGGCTCGGTTATTCTATACAGACACAGTTTGTTCGATCGTTTGGCCCGATACATCATTTTCCTATCAAGACCCCGTTTAGCACATCTTGGCTTCTCCGAGGAGGTGACCTCCCGGTGGGATTTCCCCCAGCATTCAAGGTTGATTGAAGAGAAACCTTGAATACTTGTTGAGTCTTCCTTAGGTAGCATATAGATGTTTCCGCGTTAAAAACCTTATCGGTAAAAACCTTTTTTGGTATAAAAAAACTAATCAAAGGAAAAGAGTGCAACACATGCCTTCGAAACCTAGGGCCTTTGAGCTTTTAGCAGTAATAGCCTTTGAGCATTGATACATTCCAATTTCTTGGAAGGTGTTCGCCTTCCATGGTGCCGAGTTTGTAGGACCCTTTGCTAACTACCCCGAGGACACGGTATAGTCCTTCCCAGTTCTGACCTAGCTTTCCTTCATTAGGATTTCAAGTATTCAAGGTGACTTTACTTAGGACTAAGTCCCCAATTCCAAAATGTCAGAGATTTGTTCTCCTGTTGTAGTATCTTTCGATCCTCTATTTTTGTGTGTCTATTTTGACCAGCGAGGCTTCTCACTTTTTATCTAATAGTTCGAGAGCAATAGTCATGGCCTCATTGTGCGAGCCCACGATTGTGTGTCAGAAAATGGCGGTAGGTTCTCCGATCTCGACCGGTATCAAAGCCTTGGCGCCATATACCAGGGAGAAAGGCGTTTCCCCCATGCTTGATTATGGAGTTGTTCGATATGCCCAGAGCTCTTCGGGTAATATTTCTCTCCATCTTTCCTTTGCGCTTTCCAACTTCTTCTCTAAGTTTTGAATGATGGTTTTGTTTGTGGACTCGGCTTGGTCGTTTGCACATGGGTAGTAGGGCGTTGATAGGATCCTTTTTATATTGTGGTCCTCGAGGAACATAGTCACTTTGCTCCAGATGAATAGCTTCCCGTTATCACACATTATCTCGGAAGGAATTTTGAATCAGCATATGATATGGTCCTAGATTAAATTAATGATTGCTTTTCTCTTATTTTTTTGAAGGCCTGGGCTTCAACCCACTTTGAGAAGTATTCATTCATAAATAAATAAATCTAACTTTACCTGGCACAATTGGTAGAGGTCCAACAATGTCCATCCCTCATTTCATGAACGCCCATGGCGACAAAACTGATTGTAGTTTTTCACTGGGTTGGTGAATCATAGGGCGAATCTTTTGCATTTGTCGCATTTGTGGACGAATGCTTTGGTGTCCTTCTCCATGCTATCCCAATAGTAGCCTGCCATGATTATTTTTTGAACTAAAGAATCGGCAGCAGGGTGATTTCCGCGGGTGCCCTCGTGGATCTCTCGGAGCACATAGTCTGTATCTTCTAGCCCCAGACATACTGCTAGAGGGCCATCAAAAGTTCTTCTGTAAAGAGTTATGCTTTCATCGAGCGATAAATGGGTTGCTTCGGTTCGCAGGGCCCTCGACACTTTTGGGTCTGCGGGTAGCTTTCCGCTCTCCAAATAATCGATATATTTATTTCTCTAATCCCATGTTAGGCTAGTGGATTTGATCTTGGCATGGCCTTCCTAGATCACTGATTTGGATAGTTGAACAATAGATCCGGGGAGTATGTCATCTTCCTTGAAGACGATCCCAGGTTTGTGAGTGCATAGACTTCACTATTCTTCTCTCGAGGTATGTGGACCAGGGTCCATTCATTGAAGCGGTGCAATCTAATTTGAGTTTTTTCTAAGTATCTTTGCATTTTGTCTTCCCAAACCTCGAAACTCCCATTTACTTGATTTACCACCAGGAGGGAATCACATTTTGCTTCAATGACTTCAGCTCCTAGACTTTTGGCCAATTCCAGACCTGCAATCATAGCCTCATAGTCGGCTTTTTTGTTAGTTAACCTTGTGGTTTTCATAGATTGTCTAATCATGTTGCCCGTACGTCGCTTCAGAACTATGCCGAGCCCGGATCCTCTTACGTTCGAGGCGCCGTCAGTGAACAGGGTCCATATCCCGGAAGATGTGCCCTTTTTTAGAAAAAGTTCTTTCTCGACCCCGAGTACGAGAGAGGGACAGAAGTCGTCTACGAAGTCTACCAAAATTTGAGACTTTATAGCTGTCCAGGGTTGATACTCGATATCATATCCCCTGAGTTCGATGGCCCATTTGGCCAGTCGGCCCAATAATTCGGGTTTATGCAATATGCTTCGAAAGAGATACATTGTTAATACGCAAATATGATGGCATTTGAAGTAAGATTTCAATTTTTGAAACGCACTTATTAATGCAAGAGCTAGTTTTTCTAGGTGCGGATACCTAGTTTCACCATCACCCAGGGTCTGACTTACATAATAAACAGGAAATTGCGTACCTTGTTCTTCTCGAACCAGTACACCGCTTATCGCTATCTCGGATACGTCCAGGTATAAATACAATGTCTCATCCTTTTTTAGGGTGTGGAGCAAATGCGAGCTTGTCAGGTGTCGCTTCAACTCCTCTAAGGCGCGTTGGCATTTCGGTGTCCATTCAAATTTGTTTTTTTTATTTTTGAGCACAGAAAAGAAATGGTGACTCATGTCCAACGACCTTGATATGAACCAGCCCAGGGCTGCTATTTGCTCGGTCAGTCGCTGCACGACTTTTACATTATTTACCACTATAATTTCTTCGATGGCTTTGACTTTGTCGGGGTTGATCTCGATTCCTCTGTTCGACACCATAAAGCCTAAGAATTTTCCCGATCCTACCCTGAAGGCGCACTTTTCAGGATTAAGTTTCATATTGTAACTTCTAAGGATGTCGAGTGTTTCCTACAAATGAATCAAATAGTCCTCTGCGCACAGGGACTTAAATAACATGTCGTCAATATAAACTTCCATGGACTTGCCTATTTGGTGTTTGAACATCTTATTAACTAGGCGTTGGTATGTGGCCCCTATATTTTTTAGCCAGAAGGGCATCACATTGTAATAGTACGTACTGTACTTTGTGATGAATGAAGTCTTTTCTCTATCCTCGGGTTCATCTGAATTTTAATTATACCCCGAATAGGCATCGAGAAAAGTGAGGGTTTTATGGAAGGTCGTGGCATCAATCAAACGATCGATGTTGGCAGTTGAAATGAGTCCTTTGGGCATGCCATATTTAGATATTTATAATCTACGCATATTCTTAGTTTATTTCCCTTTTATGAACTACCACCACATTGGCCAGCCATTCAGGATATTTTACCTCCCTAATAGACCATATCTTGGGGAGCTTCATTACCTCATCTTTGATGAATGCATGCTTTATCTCGGATTGGGGTCTCCTTTTTTGCTTCACCGGTTTGTACCTGGGGTCGACACTTAGTTGGTGGGTAGTTATCTCCGGTAGGATCTCTGTCATGTCTAAATAGGACCAGGCAAATCAATCGATGTTGTTAATAAGGAATTGAATGAGTTTTTTCCTGAGTTTGGGGGTTAATCCCGTCCCCAGGTATACCTTCTGATCTGGAGATGCTCGATCAATACGGTTTCCTCTAGTTCTTTAATAGTTGACTTTGTTGCATCCGATTCTTCGGGGGAAATGAAAGTTCTGGGAGCGAGGAAATCCTCTTCATCATCCTCGGGGGTTTGTTGGCTTTCCAACTCTTCCGAGGTGCAGTGTACGGAATTCGGTACCTCTTCATGGACCGCGAACATTTCCTTTGCTACATGTTTCTCTCCATACACTATCTTTTTTCCATTCTTTGTTGGAAACTTCATCATCCGATGCAGGGTCGATGGTACCGCCTTCATGTTATGTATCCATGGCCTACCGAGCAAGGCATTGTACCTTGTGTCACCTTTAATGACGTGGAACCTGGTATCTTGAACTACATCGGATATGTTAACCGGGAGGGTGATCTCTTCTTTTGTTGCTTCACCGGCTATATTGAAACCGCTGAGGATTTGGAAGGTAGGTATGACCTGATCGAGTAATCCGAGCTGTTCTACCACCTTCGATATAATTACATTGGCCAAGCTACCTGGATCTACGAGTACATGTTTAATTTGGATATTATTTAAGAGAAAGGAGATTACCAGCGCATCGTTGTATGGATGAGACAGAGTCTCGAAGTCTTCTTTGCTAAACATGAGGATGTCCTCAGATACCCGACCTTGGGTTTTCCCTTGCTTTGCCGCAGAAACCTTTATCCCCTTGATCTTGAGCCCCTGGGGAACGCCGGTCCCCCCTGATAATCATATGAATGTTGTGCTGAGGTTTTCCCACTTTGCTTCCCCGATTTGTCTCTCTTTCTTCCTGGGTGAGGTTTTTTCGAGTGTCTAGTTGATTTTCTCGGCGTACTCCTGTTGGTGTGGGAACTTTCACCAATGTGTTGAGTGTTGTGTAAGACCATATCGACGGAAATCGGTTCTGGTGCAACCTCAGGATTTTTTGGTGGCATGCCGTTACCTGGAACAGTTGCACTATACTCTCTATGGTCTTCGAGATTGTTATTGTCATGTGCGTTTACCGAGCTAGACATTTTGACCTGAAAATAAAGATTCTTGGACAAGAAAATGTGTGAAAGATAACTTGCGTTATGTATTAAACCAACAAGAAAATAATCACTATTATTTTTAGCCCCACGGTGGGTGCCAAACTATTTACCTTAAAAATGGTAATAACAATTAGATTTGATTTTGTGGTTCTAAAACTATATGATCTATTTTTATTCTAGTTGTCAGGAAATGGATGCTAAGTGAAAGATTAGATAAATATGATAATAGCTTGTAGACGATGTAATAACCAAACCAGATGGCTGGAAATCGGGGCCTCGAGCTTGCGTATACGGGGCCTCGAAGTCGAGGCGGATGCTCGACTAAGGGTAATCGATGGAGGATTAAAAGTTATGATAAATTTGATGGCGGATCTTATGATCAATAATGAGCAATAAATGAAGAACAATTAATAAAATATAACAAATATGAGTAAGACAATAAATGTAAGCAACAAGATCGAACAGAGAGTGTGTTTGAGTTAGAGAGCAACGAATATTCTTGTATTGGATGTAATGCGTAATAATGCTGTGTTTTTTTTTTACAAAAATGACAAGGGTCCCATTTATATATGAGAGGAAAATCCCAATATGACACATACGTAATTATTACATAAAGTAGTTGATATAACCACCCAATCAGCCTGGTGCAGGCTGTCACTGTTTGTGCAGACGTTGTCACAAAAGTACTGCTTCTAAGGAACTTCCCGCTTACTTGGGATAAGCACCAGTTCGTTGTGCCCCTACATTGGGAACGAGGAGTCCTTGAAGACTTCGAACCCCGAGCCGTTCTCTGGGCCCTTCGAGGTGAAATTACGTAGTGCCTCGTCGACCGTAAAATTGATCTTGCTGATTTTAGCCGTATACAAACTTCCAACATAGTATACTGTAACTCCAATATATTATGTTGGAGCTCCAATATATTATGATGGAGTTCCAGTATAAATATACTGGAACTTCATAATAATATACTAGAGTTCCAGCATAGTATATTGGTACAACATAATATGCTGGAAGTTCATACACATGCTCTAATCTCTAGTATATTATGCCGGAACTTTCTGTGTGCTAGAGTTCCACCATATTATGCTGGAAGTTCATACACATGTGCACCAATCTCTAGTATATTATGATGAAACTTTCCGCATTGCAGCAAAATAGTGGCTATTTTCAATGACTTTGTAAACGCTAGCTAGTCCGAAAACTGGCTAGCTCGTGCTATTTTCACTCAATTTACTGCCATTATGAGTCGTCCTAGAAAAGTAAATGTCCAAGTATTTGATACAATTGATACCCAGAAGCGGAGACAAAATTTGAACTTTAAGGATTCTAAATTTTAGAATAATGGCATCAAGTTTTAGTGATTGAGTTCTAAAATTAATTTTAATACATATTTAGTGAATTTTTTAATACAAACACAGAATTAAACTAAAATTATTGGATTTGACCGAACCCGTACATCGACTTCTAGCTCTGCTCCGTTGACACCTTTTTCAGATGCATTTGCCATCACTTTTGGTACTTTTGAAACTTTGGAGTTTAGCATTATGACAAAAAAGCAAATATGAATAAGTATTCCAAAGTCATTTTCTTTGATTTTTAGTAAACGTTATATGTGTCAAAACATATGTTACTTAGCTAGAGGTTAAATGATAGAAATATAGGTATGAAATATTACCTATCATGAATTTAAATTTTGATGCATACACTAAATGCGGATCATATATTTGACAACTAAATGAGAATACAAGACCTTAATTCATAATATCCCCTCATGTTATGAAACAATAAAAGAAGAAAGAAGAGTATTGCAGAGAAAAGTAGAGAGAGAATTCTTATTGATATGTGATGAATTACAATGGAATATAACCCTCTATTTATAGGGAGAGGTTGACTTAGCCACCAAGTAATAAACCCTAGAATCTCTCTAAATATATACATTCACCATAAATAGAATTCTATTTATAACATTCCCCCTTGAATGTCTATTCAACAGATAATGTGCCTCGTTAAAACCTTAACTAAAATAAAACCCAATGGAAAAAAAATTCTAGAAAAGGAAAAAGAGTACACATATTTAATAATACGCCTTTTGATTGCCTCATTAAAAACCTTGCAAGAAAAATCCAGTGGGACAAAACCTTATAAGGAAAAAAGAGTGCAACGCGCATTAACTCCCCCTGATGAGAGCATCAATTCACATCTTTAAGCATTTGCATTTCAATCTTGTGAACCATCTTCAAAAAATCTCTTGAACGAATTTGTTTCGCCTTGAAATCATCATTCTTAATAGAGATGAATTATCTTCATATGATCTTGTTGGAATCGTCAGTTCAATATCTTCACATAGAGGTGAAAACTCTTGCTATCATATTATCATGTATATAGTTATAGAAAGATATAAATGTGCATAAATTGCACCGAGGATGTGGCACTTCAAGATCAAGAATTGTATATGCTTCAAGCAATTTAAATCATTTGGGGATTTTCATATAAGTATAGTCAAATAAGTCATTTAAATAGACTTTAGATGCATATCAACTTTTCATGTCATGCTAGATATATAAGATAAATAAAAGTGATTGCACACACTATTGATTTTATACTTTCAAGTATTTGAACTGCATGTCCAAAAAAACATGTCTTTCATAGGAAACCAATTTTACTTGAATTATTTCTCTAGACTTAAGATCCTCATCTATACTTAGCGCTATCATAGATGTCGTCGACGAACATTTTATATCGGTTCTAACCTCCTTATTTTTCATAAAGACATAACATAGAGATCTCTTCATTTATATATTTAGGTACCTGAATCTCTCATGAGATTTTATGAAGTGTTATGTCATGTGATCTCCTAGATCACTTGCCTCCTTTATTATGATCATTTTGATCATTTGCTCATCTTCTTTGTCAAGAGCTTTATTTGAAACCGATTGTCTATACGCTTTAAACGTACCATAGACTTTGTTCTTCTAGGATTTAATATGAGCATTTGCAATGAGAATATGGTTACTTTCTTTGGGTCAACAAATGCATGTGGCATGCTTTGCAATATATTGCAGATGAATTATCTTTCATGAACTTCACGTTCATATTATCTTATTCAAGGATCTAGATGTACACAAGATAATTCATTACACGTAACTTTTTCTCAACTGTTTATCTTATCTCCCCCTCATGTTATAAAAACTAACTTGTTTCCTCAACTTTGAGAAGCCATCTTGTGCGTTATGGTATTAATCAAACTATACATCGCACATTAATGATAATAAGATAAAACTATTTGGTTCCTGACCCTGAACCACTTGTGAGGGGAGAATGTAATATACTTTCGTATATAACTTATATCAAACTGATATAGATAACTTTGTTCTCATAAGCAATAGTTTAGCTATTAAGTGGAGGCACTCAATAAATTATTTTGCTAAACCCACTGTGATGTAAACCAACTTATCAAGATGAGCTATCTTGAATAAAAAATCTGGAAATTATGCTCTAAATCAAATTATTGAGCAAGTTACCTCGCAAATACCATGTTGCGGGTTAATAATAATCGCACATGTAACCATCTCATAGATTCATCTTATGAGATATACATGGTAGGTGAATGAGAGCATATTCAACTTTGATATTTCCAGCATTCACGGGATTCAATCTCAATTTTAGTTGGTCTATTAATTAATAAGAACAAACAACGTAAGAGAATTCGTAAAGAACTTTCTATCTCTTTAATATTTACCCATGTGAATTCTCAATTATTTTTTCACATCATACTTAAACTGATATGGCTAAACCAATTATGCCAACTAAATAAATTATCAATATTGATAAACTTCAGATTTACACCATGACGTGTGCAATTATCAATAAACTCCAAGTTTATTACGATATGGGTTTTTATATCAATAAACATCCACTTTATTGTGGTATTCTTTTATTTGTGTAGTACAAACTCGAGAATAAAGAGGATAGCTTTTGTCACGACCCAAAATATAAAGAGGATAGCTTTTGTCACGACCCAAAATTCACTAAGGGTCGTGGTGGCGCCGGACACTGCTGTCAGGCCAGCCAAGTTAAATACTAAATTAAATCTCGTTTAACACTTTTGAAATACATGATTTTTCCTTCATTATTTAGAAATTTTAAATAATATATTTTTGAATCGAATTTAAAAGTTAAGCAATTAATACAATACTTCGAACCATCCCAGAACCCGGAGCCACAAGTGCATGAGCATCTACTGACAATAGAAATAACATACAATATCCGTCCGGAATACAATGGACGGAAAGTAAATACAGTACAAAGGAATGGACTACTCTAGCAGCGGCCGTCTCGAATGATGCAACTCACCTAGTCCCAGCATCATCCATGCTGCTACGCCTAATAGGCTGCTAGAGGTGTATATATATACCCATGCAACAAAAATGCACAGAAGTGTAGTATGAGTACGTAATCAACGTGTACTCAGTGAGTGTCCCGCCTAATCCCAAAGGGGTAGAGACGAGATGGTCAACTTTGACACACTCTAATGGTCCAATGATTATTTATTCTCAATATACATATCAACAGTAGATTTATTATCTATCATGAATTTTATCCAAATAGAGGAAACAAGTAAACACGTAATTCCTTCATAGGAAATTTTCAAGGTTTCTTTTCATTATTAACAATATGATATCGAGCCATAGCGAGACATGTAACAGCTTAAATAAATCCAGGCAACAATATAAGCATGCGCAAATCATACCGAGGCGATGGCCCGATCCAACAGAAATAAATGTGCACTTGCCGAGGATCGACGGCGCGCCTATAGATGCATCTATTAATCTGCTGAAGCGTTCGGCTCGTTCCAAAATAAACACATACAGACAGATAATCAGTTAGGAAGTCAACGTGGAACAAATATCCAGGAAGAAGTCAATTCTTTTTATTAATTTGAGAAAAATGAAGCATAAGTCTTTAGAAAATCCAATTATTAATTTAATGTGATCTATTACCCCGCTCGCGAATCATCCATGCGATGCGGTACACATAATATACATGCTCAAATAGCCAATTAGAATTTTATCGAGGAATAATTATCCAAATGGGCAAATTTTCTTTTTAACAATTCAGGAATGATGTTTAATCTCTTTTAAATTTGTTTACTAATCAAGGGTGGTTTAAACAATTCAAGTCATCAATGAGTTCATAATTTATTCAAGTATAAGATGCTTTTTGGGTCCTAAACTACCCAGACAATAGCATAATAGTAGCTACACACGGACTTTCGTCACCTCGTGCGCGCGTAACCCTCAGAACTAGGAGCACATAATCAATTTAACTCACCTATGGGGTAATTTCCCCCTCACAGAATTAGAAAGGAGACTCACCTTGCTCCGAAGACCTGCCACCGGAATTCTACATCCTTCCGAAGGCTTGAACCAACGCACAATGCACCCAAACTAGCCAATTAACGACAACTAATGAGAATATACTCAAATACTTGTTAACAATTCAGATTATACGAATTCCCAACTTCGTTTAGTGAAATGACCAAAATGCCCTCGGGCCCACGTGCCCGGAATCCAAAATTTCTCGAAGACAAAGGTTACCCATGACCTTAGGAACTCAAATATATTATTTTCTCCTAATTCCATACTCAAAATCGTGGCTAAAATCTAAGATTATAATTTTCTAGGTTTCCAACCAAAACCCCAATATTTACACTAATTTTCGTGCTTAATCTCATACATAATCAATGTATTTAACTCAAAAGTAATGGGGATGACTTACCTTAACATAGATGACGAAAACCCCCTTTGACGCTCTCCAAAAATCGTCCCATGAAGTGAGAAATGATGGAAATGAACCAAAATCCCGATTTAAAACAACCTTACTGCTCCAGCAAATTTCCGTTTTTGCGGATAAAATGCCGTTTCTGTGGCTTAACCCTGGCCTAGCCTCCTTCGCTTCTGCGACGGAATTTTTGCTTCTACGGATGTCGCTTCTGCGACTTTTTAACCGCTTCTGCGGTTTTGGGCTTGATGGGGCTGACCGCTTAAGCGGAACCGCTTCTACGGTCCCTGGGTCGCTTCTGCGGTCCTTGGGCCGCTTCTACGGTTTTTCTTGGGCTTGGCCCTTCCGCTTCTGCGAGATTTTGACCGCATCTTCGGTCCCACTTCTGCGGTCCAAGAACCGCAGATGCGGTTATGACAGAAGCAGCACACTTAGCCTTCCAAATTTCCAAATTTCGATCCGTTAACCACCCGGAATCCACCCGAGGCCC